>JAJPCS010000204.1:10450-29570 GCA_021164005.1 Willisornis vidua nigrigula
TTTTTTTTAAAAGGTCTTTTGCTTTCCCACAAAGAATTACCACCTCAAATCCTGACTCTCCAGCCCAGTCAGTAAATTTGAAAAGTGAATTATTTGCACAGTCCTGGCTTTGGGGAGGAAGGCCAAAGGATAAGACAAGCACATACATAAGTCAGGGAGGAATCAAGTGGAGAGAGAGAACAAACATGGAATTTATCCACAGGGCTGACAGAGCCTTACAGGAAACTGTTTGCTCTTCCTAATTTATATTTAGAAATGTATGGGCAAAGACAGGAGGAGAAACTTTGCAGTAAGTGGAAAAGTTGGCAAGAGTCACGTACAGAACCCAAGTATTCCAACTTGGCAAGAGGGCAGATGGGCTCTGCAAACTATTCTAACACTTCTCAGCAGCAGACAAGTCATTAAAAAAACAAGGGAGAAGCTGGTCTTCAAAATCTGAAAAGAAATTAAAAGCATGTGCATGACACAACAGTCCCTGGAGCAAGGTAAGTGTCTACACAAAAATTGGAAAGGAGCCCTCTGGCAATTCAACTGAACTGTCTTTCTGTGGAGGAGAGAAATGCTTGGGTTGGAAGGAAGAGGAGTCCAGGAATTAAAGCAAGAGCTTTAAGGCCCTGCTGAGGTTTGCTGGTGTGTGTTATGTGAGTCACAATGTCTGTGTTTTTTAACCTGTGCAGAGAAATGAATCCCCAAGGCAAGGGGAGGTGAACCCAGAAACATCAGGAAAGGGCCCCAAGAACTCAACCAAAGGGTTTCAGTGGCACAGAGTGTGGAAATGCCCACAACAGGGATGTGGGTTAGAATTTAACAGCAGCAAGAGCTGAATTAAGAAGGATCCAACCCCCAGACTGAGTTGACTTTCCTTGAGATTATACAACTGATCTGAGCAGAGCGATGGGAGGGAGAAAGCACAGCACAATAAATGCAGTTTGTGAAGGACTTTCCGTGCCCAGGCCACATGGCATCCTCCCAATCCAATTTCTTTATGCAAAGCAAATAATTTTGCATGGATTTGCATGTCACTAACACGAGAAGAGACTTATTAACAACATAAATTACATCTCCCTTCGATTTAATTTTTTATCCTGAATTAGTTGGACTGTCCTCGTGCTTTACCTCTGTGTGGGCATTTACAGAGCACTTATCTCTGTGCCATCAGTGCCACTCTCCAGCCCTGATATAATGCCTGGGATAAGCAGTCAGAACAGCCATCTGTGAAATGAAGCAAGTTAAGTTTAGCTTTGTATCTGAGTATTCTGAAGGAGGAAAGATAACTCATTTGCAGAAGCCCAGGGCATTGTGTTCTATTAAAATAAATTTCCTGACAGTATCAAATACTGTAAGTGCTTTGCCCAGAGCATTAATATAAGTATTTCCAGTGGAATGTGTGCACCCAGCTGCTTTCTAAGCACCAGTTTAAATCTGAGACCAGCCCTTTACAGCCAGCCTAACAACCTACCCATAAAACCAGCTCTTCTGGCTACTTTCCCCTCCTCTTATTCACTGTGACCTCCAGCCAAGGATGTTTTTCACACTGCAGACCCATGGAAAAGACTCTCATAATCTTGTTAAAGCCTCTCATAGTTGACTTGCAACACAGAGCCCTGCCTTTGTCTCCTTGGGGAAATAAACACTTGCAAAGAGTCTTTGGACTTCAAAAGTGAGTTAAACAAATACAATGGCCACACTGGTAATAAGTGAATCAGTTTTCTGCTTCTCACAGAAATGGCTACAGTGAGGAATTTGGATTTTATGTGCCCTTATACAAACTCATCTACGGCTTTACTTTATTTTTTTATTGCTCACATGTTCTCAAGGGAAACCAATTTCTCTTTCAAGCTGCAGTGACTTTAGTAAGTCAAAGCATCCAATTGTTAGAGGAGGGTTTACTTTACCTCTCATCACTGAAACCCTGCTGTGGAATACAATCTGCTTCCAGAAGAGCAAAGAGGTGAAGGACAAAAACAAATGGCAATTACTCACAGGCTGTGAAGAGCTTGGAGACTGCAATTCTCTTGCATCTGAATTAGGGCAAGAAAATACACTGGTCAAAATGTTGCCAAGGAAAATGCTCTGTCGCTGAGCAAGCTGGAATTTGTCTTGCTGTCATTGAGAATATTAAGGTGTAATGTAATAGTCTGTAATATTTGCATTTATGACTGCTTTTTAAGGAAGATTGCACCAATTTGCTACTCTCTTTTAGGCCAGACATTGGGCAAGGACATGATAATACATTCAGTTTGCACTGATAACTGTAAGTCTATTATTGGTAAGTCCATTATTTCACAACTAAAACTCTCTTGCCACACCAGTGGAAGAAACTTCTGAACTGCCCCTTTGAACCACCTACTTGAAAAATAACTACTTTTCAGTCTAAGTTCATGCAACACCTTTCTTAGGGATTCCACCAGTGAAAAATCCAACACATTTAATCCATATCCATTTATTTGAAGCACCAGGAGAAATAAAACACAGTATTTTTCACTACCAAAGTTGCCAGAGAATCACTGACTTTGGAACTAGCAAAAGAGTTGGCCTTATAATACTGTTATACACACAGGAACTCTATCACAAAGGACCTTGAACTTGTGCTCTCTAAAACACAGCTCTTGTTTCTGCAAAAGTTACAGAAATGGGGCCTCCAACAATAATTAGAAAGTAATTGGGAATTATTACAAGCTTAAGGTGTAGGTATTTAAAGATACACCCACTTCTGGTGACATTATTCCCAAGCAAACAGAAATGTGTCTGGAACCTGAGTGCTTTTTGCCTTAAATTAAGAAGATATTCTCTCTGTTTAGTTGGTTAAATGCAACTCTGTGGCCTCCACTAATTCTTAGAATGCAACACTCAATTCCAGGCTTGCTAAAAACACAAACTGCATCCATGTAATTCAGTCTCCCAAGGTCAGAAGGGGGAGTTTTTATTTCCAAACCTTTGTTCCCAACAGTGCTGTCC
Source organism: Willisornis vidua nigrigula (assembly GCA_021164005.1). Classification (NCBI taxonomy): domain Eukaryota; kingdom Metazoa; phylum Chordata; class Aves; order Passeriformes; family Thamnophilidae; genus Willisornis; species Willisornis vidua. The sequence goes on from JAJPCS010000204.1 coordinate 13,409, forward strand.
TACAACAAGAAATAACACCCCCACATATCAGCTGCTCCTGAATTTCTTTGGAAATGCAAAGACCTGCCAATGAACCTGCCTAATATATTGTTTCCACTTGCATCTTCTTTATTGTAGCTCTTTTATACCTGCACTTCAATTGCACACAGCACCTCTCCTTTATTGAGGGCTGCAGTTAATCAGCTGCTTCCATAAAGCTCCACATAAATTCTGCTTTATGAATTCTTGGTCACAGGGATGGAGCCAAATGCTTTGTGTCCCAGGACTCAGCAGTAACACATCCCCTTTGCACAGCCTTGCAGTGTGGAAAGGACAGGAACAGAAACCCTCCATCTTCCTTAATGTGGTAGGGCTGGTAAAGGAAAAACAGAATGCAGGGAAGTTTAACAGATATGACTTTAAAAAGACAGAAACAGAGAGAAAACCAGCCTGGGGATGAGTGGATAGACATTTGCAAGGCTGCCTTTGCAACAGAAGAACCTCAGCAGAGGGAAGTGCTGCCATGAGCTCAGATTTTCCAAAATTCCTTACAAGTAGCAGATGTCTGTCCCCTTCCCTCCAATTCCTCATTCATTTTACACCCTAAACTATATGACTAAAAAAACCCTCCCAAAAGACTCTAAAATTATGTGTGAAAATACTTTTCTTTTAAATAAATTCATACTGAAAGAATTACCTTAAAGCTGCATTTGTACTACCATTTAAATACCTATACCAGGCTCCTCTTCCCCCTTTCCATCTCCAAAGCAGCTGTAGGAAATCTTTTCCATGGTGCTATAGTGGAAACTTTCAGGAGATGGGACTTGGTTTTTTTACCAAGCACAAAGAAGTCTGTGAGAGGAAAGGCTTAGCTCTAGAGTAAAGCAGTGAAAACCTCCCTCTCTGTTTCATCTTGGAGTTCTCTCTGATGAATGTTGCTGATCCAGACACACAAAATACTCCAGGCAAGGTCTTACAATGCCCTGTAAAGTATTGCCAATATCTCTGGAAATGCCTCTCCTGACTCCCCTGAGGATTACAGAAGTCTCTCTCCCAGCTCAGAGTTACTCTGTGACCACTGAGGTCTTTTCTCCTTTAGACATTTCTAAGCAAAGAGCACTAAGATTAAAGCAGAAGTTCATACATCGCACCCCAAGTGTGTAATTATGCACTTTGTGCTAATGAACTTCCCGTTTCTATTGCTGCAGCTCTCAAGGACGTCCCATTGAGCACACAAAAAGGCCCTTTTTGAAAGAAATCTGAAATATTGTCCATGTTTTTGCAACCACTTCAACTTCTTGATGTAACAAAATGTGAGCTGAAGAGAGAACAATTCCTTCCACTTGCTTGTTTATTGAAAAATCTATTTTAATCATTCCTTGCCTGCAGGGCATTCCCAACTGCACTTATTGTAACCACTGTATTGCACTCACCATGTCTTTGCTCCTCAAACAAGCAAAGAAATCAGAACACTTACACCTTTTGCTAATAAAACTATAAGAAACCATTTGCTAAGAAAAACTAACTGTGCTTTAAAAATTCTGATCTTTTTTTTGTTCAGAATTTTTTGTTTGCTTATGGGATTTTACTGAATTGAGGAAAGCAATTAATACATAAGCTTCATTTAACAGCCTTAAATGTACAGTGTGATGATTGCTGTGAAGGATTTTTTGTTTTAAATGGCCAGAAGGAGAGTGTTAATATTGAAAATGAAAGGGAAGCATCATTTATAGTTCATGACCCTGCTTGGTTTTGTGCTTTTGGTAACTTCCCTCAAACTAAGTCTCCTTTGCCCACTAAAAATCCAATTTAGAGTGAAGGTGCTTCATCTACAAGATGCTTCTCCAAGGCCTCTCCAGCTCATCAGGTCAGAGGAAAGGATGCGATTGAGGGGATGCTTTGCAATGTTCTCACTGCACTTGGAAACTGCAGGATCTCCCTTTCCCTGGATGGCACCAGCTGAAAACAAACGTTGGGTTTCACACGTGGAAAACTCAAGATCTGCAAAGTAGTTGAGTATTTGTGATGCCCTCAAGCTCTTCCCAGGCAATGTGGGCAGAGCACTGAGCTGCAGACAAACCTGCTGCTGCTTCCCTGGGTTCGTTTCCACCAGACACAGCCCGAGCAGAGCTAATTAATCCCTTTGTGAGCACCACAAATGAACGAGAACTGTTTCCTTGGCCACACCTCAGTGTTGTTCAATAACATTACCAGAAGATGCAACACACCTGAGGAATACCTGGGCTTTCCTTTTCCACGGCAAGTTATTACAGGGATAAACAACTGTGTACCAAAACTGTTTGGAAAATCATCATAAAGACAGAGATCTCTGAGTTTTGGTGTCCCTTTACAGTCCCAAATGAAGCCTCATTTTGCTGGTCTCAACCAAAATGCTCAGGGTACTAAATTTTTCATATCCCTTTTGCTTTTCTTTACATCTTAGACTCTCCAAGAACATTTGCAACCTTTTCAAGAGCCTAAACCTGAATGTAAGTGCTGAATGATCAATGAGGTGTTTGTGACATGCAACTTGCTGTCTGAAATGACAGCGACATGATTTTCTTTTAGACAGTTTCCATTTTTCCTGTTGACAGGGATTGCCTGATAAGGGAGCCCCTGCTGTTCCAGCCTCACAGTTTGGGCCAGGAGAGAACCTGCCTGTTGTCTGGGCCTGATAACTCCTGGGCCCCAACTACCTTTGTGAACAAATTGAAAAATGATGATAAGAAAAATCACCTTCAGACAAGCAGGATGAAGCCAAGGCCATAAAATCTGAAATCCAAAAATATCATTGTATAAAGTGTGTTCCCAGAAGTGAAATGGAAGTGGGTTTGGAACAATAAGTCATGAAATTCTCTCTCAATGGAACAAAATATTAGAAAATTGGAGTTCAGACTTATTTGGAAAATCATCCCAGAGTAAGCAGCTTGCTTGGACATAAGCTTAGCCATTTTCTATGTTACTATTAATTAGAAATATTATGAAGCCCTGTCTGAATGCTTGAAGGGTCTAAGCTTTGTAATTCAGCTCCAAATAGAGATGGGAGTGTCCAAACCAGGGCCAAGGAGGACTCCAGAGGGCCTGGACACCTGCAGGGAAGGTCAAACTGCAATTTGGAGTGGCCAAGAGAGTCTTCAGAGTTTGAGTCTGTACCTGAAAAAATTACTGATGAGATAAAAGGGTGGTTTAATATTTGGGACATAAAGATCCCATGCTGGTTGCCCAGAAGGTTCTCTGATGGTGACATTGATATTTGTGGTGCAGGATATTTTAATGTTTTTGTGGGGATGGAGGACTCTCATCTGACATGAGAGATGGACTTGAATTAAATCATTCAGATTTTAGTAATTTATAAATGCAGAGCCCAATTCTCATTCTACCCATCTCTAAGACAGAAAGCAGATACCACTATTTTATTGGATTTACATGCAGTCCATTAAACTGAATTAAAAAAAATGCAATTCTTTAGAGAAAAACTAATGTAGAAATATCCCTGTTGTGTCAGTGAAAGCTGTAAAATAAGCACAATATTTTGGAATGAGGGGGTTCTGTTGCAAATACCATCTCCCTTCTTCAACACTAATAAGGAATTGGAAACTGAAAAAAAAAATCAGAACTATTTTGACACAATGCTACATAAAAAGTGACAAACTCTCTGGAATGATCAATTATTCTGTGGTTTATATTCATTTACACTGCCATAGACTCACTCTACCAATTAACACTATTGGAGATTTATGGTGAAGCAACTAAAGATGAACTTAGTCCTTAAGATACCAAAGGGAAAAAAACCCCACACCACCCAACCAAGAAAAATATGTATTTGAAACATCAAAACTCTTATTTTCTCCTGTATTTTACTGAAAATGTTTGGGTTTTTTTTTTCCCTCACACTGGGATGTTTTAGCTTAACATCAGGGTAACATGCACTATAATTTATTTCAGTCAGGTTTTTTTATATACTTTTTTTTGTATTAAGTGTTAGGGAACTATTCCCCCAAATGCAGAAATCAACATCCATGAGAAGAAACTATATGCAACCAGTCTTATTTATTTGATTTTGTTTATGATGAGGGAGATTTTGGTGCTCTAATTACCATTATCAGCACACAAACACCTGCTGTTCCCAGCCAGTGTTTCTATCACCACACTTGCCACTTCCACAGCTTTCTGTTGGCAATCCAAAATCAAATTACTTCTTGTCTGAAAATTATTGTGACTTGCTGACACGAGGTGTCTGCTCTGTCTGTCATCTTCTAACCTCTTCTTTATGGGAACAAAAGAAGTAAATCAATAGTCATTTTAAGGTTTTGTTTAGTGGTGTTTGTGAAACCAGTGCCCATAAAGAGCTTCCCATCCAGCTTTGGGGTTTGTATTGAATTTAACAATCCACTGGTTATGTGGGTGAGACCCACCAAACCCATTTTTTAGTATTATTTCTATTTTAATATAATTTTCTATTTTAGGAGGTGACACCTGCTCAGCCTGGGCTAAACATCCAGCTAGAAATGCTGTGACAACATAAGGACTTACCAGGGACCCAACACAGCCTTAAAAGTTCTCCTTAATAAGATTTCAAAAGGATTAAAATTTATATCCTACTGTTTTTATACAATTATAGCACGACACAGTTATTTTTATGCAGTTCTGCCTCAGCTTTTATTTAGTGATGGTGAGGAATTGTCTCATGTCCTGGTTCAACCTCAACAATTATGACACCAGTTCTGGCCTGATGTTATTTCATATATACCCTGAGTGCTTTCTGGGTATAACTGTTGAAAGTAAAAAAAAAAATAAAAATTAACTTGGTAGAAAAGCACTGAGATATCACAGGTCTAAACCTGAATTTTCTCTCAAACCTAACCAAGCTTTTGGGGCAGGGGATTCTCCTGTACACACACCAGGGGTGGAAAATACAACAGCCTGAAAATCTACATTTCATTTCTGTTGTAGAAACACTTTGCACATATAATTCAAAGCCTCAGTAAGTGCAGGTTGAATGGTGGTGAAAAATCCAGTGGCATTTGCTCAAATTCAAAAGTGATTTTTGATGAGATGTTTGCAATCTCTTTATATTCTTTCTTTGTAAAGGTTTGAGCCCTTCAGCTGTATCATTGTAGCTGCTCACACCTACATCCTCCTCAGAGTGGGGAAAAAGAAATTTAGACTTGTTTACTCAATTATAAAGTTTACAATTCACATAATCTGTTGGCTAATTACACAGTCTCAGCCAGGATAGGAAAATACCAGATGAATTCTCTAACCAGCCTTTCCCTCCTGAGCTCCTGCTTTTGTCTGGTGCACAAAAAGAAGATGCATGTGAGGTCAAGCAGCAGAACAAAATCCCCCCCAGCCACCACTGCCCTGCTCTTCCCTCTGACCAAGAACTGCATTTGGTGTCTCAGCCTTGAAGCTTTTTGCTTTTGCTTCCAAGGGCAGGGACAGCAAGAGCTTTCCATGGAGAGGGATCTGCTCCTTCTGCTGTCTCACTTCCTTTAAATACATATTAACTGGGTGCAGACATTCCCCTCTCACCACCAGTGTCTTGCAGAAAGGAAGGAAGTGAATCACCTTTTCAGGAATGGAATAAAGTCTGATGTGCTTGTGTGAAAGCTTGGCAGGCAAAACCATAGTATTGATTATAGGAACAGTTATTAATTATTGACAGAAACCACATCACTCAGATTTACTTGGGTAAGGTAATTCCATCCCATAACTGATTAAAAACCAAATCACTGCATTCATACAGAAAATTTTGGAGCAAAAATATCAGATCCTGACTAGTTTAGAGCTAATAAATCCACTATTTACTAAGGAAGTCCAGAGGAAAAAACCCTCCTTGTTTTCATGAGCTATACCCCAGCTTTGGAACTCTTGGTAACCTTAACTTTAGAATGCTTTTGTTTTATTATTCCAAGAGTTTGAAACTCAAGTAAGTAATCTACATGGAAATTCTGTGTGAGGAAGAGTCTTTTTTCCAGAGCTAAAGCCACAAAAGGAAAAATTTCCTGGCAAATCTGAACCAATTTCAACTCAACCACATTCATGACATATTTCATCTCCATAAGCTTTAAAATTATGTACTCTCTAGTCAGGAAAACTTGTGAATAGCAATTTGAAACCAAAATATTTGCTGAAAGTGGATTTCAAGACTTTAAACTCTTTTAGTTGTCAGTCATTCAGCCACAAGAAGTGATACAACTCACTTGGGAAATAAGACTGTGGTTTCTTCAAATGAACTTCATGCACTGAGTGCTCCTTTTATAAAGGAATGGAACATTAGACCTTCTCATCCATCACACTCAATAGAGCTGGTAGTTAAATGCTACAATTCATACTCTAAACAAGGTAGACTCTTGATCAAGCTTGCCAAGGCCTATCCTTGTAACTTAAAAATGTGTCCCTTGGCTCCCTTTAGAAATTTAAACAACACTCGGTATATTTGAATAAATTTGCTTCTGTCTATTGACCTCACATTCCCCTTATCAAGATAATAGAATTTCCTCAGAAATTGCCTTGGGCATTTCTGCAAGGTCAAAAGCACACAATGAGCAGCCAGGGAGGAACCCACTTTGAATTCCTGCATCCATTCACGCCCCAGAGCTCTGCACCCTGATGGCAACAAAGGCAGGCTGGGACAGCACTTAGCTCAGAAACCACAGAACAGGGCACGGCCAGAGAGAGCCCTGACATGCTGCTGAACATTCCCCATCCTGCTGAGCACCTGCACCACTGCCACAAACCAGACAGGGCTCACAGAGTTCAGGAGAAGTTCACAGAACCACATTATTGCAACCAAAACTTCCCATTTACCAAGAGACGCCCCAGTCATTGCAGTGTTGGCTTTTTGGCAGAATGAACTGAACACTCCAGGGAAAGATCTCTCCCTTTGGCAGCAGGTTCTGAAGAACTCAAACTGGTTGTTTCTCTCTGAAGTCCCTTATTTATGGTGGGCTTTTAGAAGCTTTGCCTGGTCTCAAAATAAGTTATGCTTGATGAGGACTTTAGTTAATATTGCAGAGCTCTTGGGAAGAGGCACCTGAAAACCACCAGCAGGCAAGACCCTGTGTCTGACCTGATTTCTGTCACTTAGATTCCACTGAGAGTCAGTGTCCAGTTCTTTTCCTTGGTTGAAATTATAGCCCTATTCATTTTTTAGCATTAAATAAATGCTCTGGAAGGTCAGTCAACCTCAGGCAAGTTCCAGCCCAACCTCTGTCTCTGGGAGCTGAGCTGAAGATCTGCAGCTCTCATGGAAACATATTGTGGAGCTGGGACACTGCTGGGAGTTATGAAGCATATCAAGTGTTTTGATAAATGAAAGGAATCAAAATGGGCCTAGAAAAGTAAAGATTAAAGGCATTAGGGCTTGTCTTCTTTTCCAAAATCCTCCATTAATACCCTCACAGAGACTTGTTTTCTACCTCTGAGACTCTGACTCAAAATTCCATTTAAGAACATGAAGAACATGATCCTGCCATCTCTTCAAAGATTTAACTTTATGGTAGAAAGATTTTACTGTTGTTATTTGCCATTAAAGGTAATAATTCTGGTGTAGTTTTCTTTTGCAGCATTTCTGTGATTTTATTAATGTCTCCATAGTAGCAGTTGGCACTATAAAAGAATTCCAATTTTTAACATGATTATCAGTCTTGATTTTCATCCCCAAAGCAGGGAGGGAGCCCTGGGAGGAGGAAGGAATAAAACTCAGACACTGCAGCCAATTGTCACCCCTGAGCACATCCACTTGGGTTCCTTCTCTTTGATGCTGCTGCCAATTTTATTCACAAGCACATAAAAAAAAAAGGTCATGACATTTAGAATTACAGCACTCCAAGAATTAAATGCTCCTTTAAATTTTTAATTTCTGGCAGTAATTTACCATGGAATAATATTTGAATATGATTGAGGGAATGTGTAAAGATTAATGCAAACTGTCTCCAAATTGGACATTCCCAACCACGGATGTTTAACCTTGTTGTATAACAGGCATTAAAAGTTGCTGTGTGAGCTCCAAGATTTCCATTTTGCTGGAAGCCTTTGCACTGTTATTCTCCTCAGGGTTTTCCCACTGACACGTCTGTGTGAGGCAGGAGCTTTAGCCCTCTATCATTTGTTACTGAACATCACACTTCACAACTCAATAAGGAGCAGAAACCAAGCCCAACAGCCCGTACAGTTTTTTTTTTATATGAATTTTATATGACTTTTAGGCTAATTCAGCAATATTAATGATACTATTGCACCATATAAGGAAAATAAAATAATTTTGTGTGAAGACTGGAGATAATTCTAAGGTAATAATTCAGTCTGAGACTCAGTAACACTCAGTGGGTCAACTGAAGAGGAAAGGAACTGAGGAAGCGAAAGGAAGCCTTTAAGTGGAATGTTATTGGCACATTCAGAGAACCAGAAGAAAAGCAAGTTATAAAGACCCTTTGCTTTGCTTTTGATTATTTGAGTCTCAATACCAAATTCTTTGTGGACACTTCAGCACCTAATAATAAAGATACTAATAATAATAATAATAATAATAATAATAATAATAATAATAATAATATCCTTGTCACCAGGGCAATGGCTGGCACTGCTGGCTCAAGTTTGGCCTCTTGAAAAAGCCTTCAGGAAAGTTGCTCTGCAAATCACCCAATTCATTAAATTAATGCTTTGTTGGCTGGAGTTAGAGCTGAGAGTCAAGCAAAACAAAGCCTGGGTTTCAGAATACATATACCCTGTCAAATTGCATTTATCAAGATAAGGGTTATTAGAATCTTTTTTCTCTTGTGTGAATGAAATTGTGAGCTTAAAATGTCACTGAAGATTTATTAATCTGATACTCTTTCTGATAAGGGCAAAGAAATAGAAAGGACAAAGAAAAAGAAATATTTCTTGCAGCCTGATAAAGGCTACAAGAAATAGAAAATATGAATAAGGCAATTTATCAGTGGGCACACTGTAACCAAAAGATTCAAGCCACATAAAGATACTCCAGGTCTATACTGATTTCAGAACATTGTCACCTACAATACCTTGTGGAAGTTTGAGAGCTGGGCAGAAACATGCCTGCAGTTTTCAAAAAATGAAATAAATCTGGATTTTCAAAATGTAGGCTGGAGAACCACTTGTTCTAGAAAGCAGAGGATGTGGTGAGTGGAGGGAGAGGCACCAGCAGGACCATCAGTGTTTGCAGGGGAAAGGACAGGGCCTGAACCAACCAGAAGAAATGTTGTTTCAGCTTTTCCCCTGTTTCTGTGCCAGTCTGCAGTGGGGAGGAGAAAGAGGGAAGAGAAGCTCCTAAACATTTGGTGTCAAGCAGATCACTGTTAGAGCTTCATGTTTTTTGTACTCTCTGTGATGGACAAGACAAACAAACACATTTCACTGCTTAACATGACAGAGCAGACCCTGTGCAAGTCTCTGTGAGCTACTAATGCTGCACAGCAGCTGTCAGTGGGTTAACCCTCTCAGCACTCCTCAGGGAGGGGACACAACACTGGCCTGAAAAACAGCCCTAAAAGCAGGTTAATACTCACTCTCACCAGAACATCTGCACTCAAACCAAAAAACCACAGCCAAAGGTCACAACTTTTTTCCTCCCAAAAGGCTTTCCTCATAGCAGGGAGGAAACTCTCACAGAGAACCTGCCCATGACACTTCCCCTCCTGCTGCTGCACTTGTGCTTTCAGTCAGTCTCTCCTGCTGGAGCTGATTCCCTGGGACAGGCCACTCTTGGGCAGCTTGTGCTGCTTCCTTGGGAAGGACCTGAGGCTGAATGAGCTCACCAGGCTCCCAGACCTGCACAGAGAACTCACCAGAGAGTGGCAGAGAAAAGGGCCATTTGTGCTCAGACTCCAACCCTCAGTTTTATAGACCATTATTTAAAATTCTGGATTACTGAAACAATCTAAACCATAAATACAGATACATACACCTCTAATATACATTTGACTTCTAATGATGGCATCAATAAAATAAAGATTAAAATGATATTTCAGATCCCACATAATACATATGTGGGACTTTAAATAACTTTTTCGTTGACACAGAGACTACTGATTTTTTTGACTCAAAAAAAATGAACCATCAAGTAGTATTCTTTTCTATCTTATTTTATGATTCTTCAATATTTTCATTGAAAAGTATTTTCACTCAAGCATGAGGCTCATTAGCCAGAACTCAGTTTTCCTGTGAGACTCTTTCAAGTGAGTGTAAATATTGCAGCAGTTTATGTGTCTGAAAGCATTACCTGTTTAGAAAACCATTAATTGTACTTTATCTGTTTCTCAGAAAGTCTTATATATAAAAAATGCTAGATAAGAAAAGTCTTTCTTACATTTTTCGATGAACACAGCAGGAGCCAATTAATCTGCCATAACTTCATTAACAGCTTAACTTACCAGTTTTCTCCATCCTGTGCTTTGAGCTCTCAGGTCCTGGAGGGCAGGGGCAGGGCCCGTCACACCGAGCTGTGAGGCTTTTGCCAGAAGTACATGCATGAAACTCCAGCTTGCACTAGAAACATGGAAAAAAGCAAGAATTCATTTGGAGTTATAAGAAGATACAAAAGCAGCAGCTGTGGATTAAATGAGAAATTGCATTATCATTGGACTCATTGCAGAACTGCAGTCCCTGTTGCAAATGCCACTGTTTTTATTATCACAGGTAACAACAGATACTTCCTATGCAGAGTTTTGCACTTCTCCATGTGCCTCATAAGGGGTTGTCATTTTTCCCTGGAATCTACAGCACAGAAAGATGAAACAAGTGGCTGGAGGCTGGACTAAGGTACTAATAAAATGAAGTAAAAGAAAACAGCACAGAGCAGCAGAAGCACAGATGTGCAAGGAGCTCTCTTTGGCTTGACACCCGAAAACCTCAATTCAGTTCCATTTGTCACCTTCTCCAAGCCCTGCTTTTACCAGAGCAGAATGTGAGGGCCTTTAATGCACAGGGGAGTGTTGTCTGTGGCTCCCAGGCTGGTGATCCTCCCTGCAGGGATTGCCTCCTGCCAGGCAAAATGGGAATGCCGGGCTGTAAAACCCCTTGGATAAGTCTGGGTTTATTATAGATTAATTCCATGACTCATGTAAAAGCAGGGGACACATTTGCACAGCGGGACACAACGTGTTTTGGCACGTGCAGCTCTTCTGAAGGGTGAAGGACACACAGGCTGAGCCCATGGCAGGACAATGGAGGGTGCAGTGGGAGCTCCTGGAGCAACAGGCACTGCTGGAAGCCACAGCACCACCCTCTGCTGTTGGGCTGCAGTGGAAGCCAAGGGAAGAGAGCAGGATGTTGTCACAAGGCAAACACCTCCTGCTTTGAAAGCACTGCAAAGATCTTGGCTTTGCCTCTGTTTGGTTTTGCTCAGAGGGCTCCTCTTTGCCCAAGCTCTAATCCAGCAGCAGGAGACCATTCTCCTGTGCCCACATGCCACTCTGCTGCCATTATCTCCCAGCCTCAATGCCCAGTGGTGACTCTGTGCTCTCCCTGAAGTTCTGCCCTTCTGAGTTCAGAAATGCACGGCCACAAACTTGTGCAAGTGAACTTGCATTTGCACAAAGCTCTTGCACAAGACTGAAGGGAATAAATCTACTTTTTTTTTTCATCTGTTTGCTCCATAAACACACTTTGCACAGAGCACAAAGAGAAAGCACAGCAGAAGGAAAGGAGAGCAGTCCTGGAAGGCAATTCTGATAGTCAATGTGTGATTGAGAACACAGACATAAATCTCCTTCCTGCAGCTGGAGTTGATCATTTAATCCCTTACAGAACATCAATTACTTACATATTTTATTACACATAATAAATGTAAATTATGTGTCTAAGCATTAGAAATTATACTTCAAATGCCACCTTTAAGATGGCACAGCCTATTTCAAGCCCATTATTATGTGTAGTTAAGAAGGAAAGAGTTTTATACTTAGAAACATCACGGCAAGTTTTTCCTCAGTTTTTCCTCAGCTTTCCACATGATTGATAAAAATGACAAACAAAAAGCTAAAAATACACCAAAAAAAGAAACTGCTTAGGAGCATCTGAGTGCAAGGAGAGCTAAATTTCAATGGTACAGTCACATGTGAGTAAGTTTACACACAGGATTAACCACTCTCCCACCATACTTGTGTGGGATGGTTGGTGTTGGGGATGAAGATCAATTTTAAACATGAAGATAATTTTATGTATTAAATTAGGATAATACTGATGATTTTTCAACACCTAATGACTGTATGTAACTGTTGAATCCTTCCCTCATGAAAAGCATGGAGATACCTTATTTTCCATGTGATGTTGTGCTTCCTTACTGTAATAATACACCTGAGCAGCTCAGCTTTGGATTTAATGCAATTGCTGAGCCTCACTAAGTGATATTCTGAGGCAGAGAGGCCCCAGACGACGTCTTGGGGAGCAGTAATGACATTTTTGGAGTATTCTGCCACTGGATCTACAGTCTATAAGGAGCCTGCTGGCTTTCTCCAGACCATGGACAATAAAATGATACACAGTACATGGACAAACACTAAATGGAGGAATGATCCAAACTCTCAGTCTTTCACAGCAAAGGGACATTACACATTCTGCAGACATGAGTGACAAAGCTCCTTGCAGTTATTGCACACAGGACTCACTGAGAGCTCACAGGACTCACTGGGAGCTGCCCCCAGCTTGGGGCTCATCCCCCTGATGTCAGGGGTTGGTGGTGGGATGGGATGGATGTCCCTCAGCTCTCTGGGAGCTGCTCTGGGAGAGCTCCCTGGGTCTGCCAAGCTTTGGATTTCTCTGCTGCCTCCCTGGTGTGTGAACTGCATTTGTTTACTCGGAACCCCAAGGCCCACATAAACATCTCTAAACTCTTTTACTGCAAATGGAAAAGCAGCTCTGTTATTTGTTGCTAAATGTATATGGAGATCCATAAAATATATGAGGGGAGAAATGGTTGAACATATTCATGGAAAATTCATAAATTAATTTATTCAACCAAGATGTGGGAAATTACTGCGGAGCGTGTTTTGGTTAAAGGGTTCCCCTGAGAATCCTCTGCTCAGATAATGATTCCCTCTTTATTGTCAGTGAATCTACAGCAATGTGTTTTGCATAAGCATTCACATTTGAGGGAGAAAGGAAATAGCTACATAAAATTTATTCCCAGCTATTTTATTCTTGTCTGTTAGTCTCCAGCCTGCAGTCCCTGCTGGAGGAGAACCTGGATATTGTTTTAATGATGCAATAAAACAGCGTGGCTCTGCCTTTATGCTGCCTTTCACCATTTGGCAGCCAGGCTCAGATCTAACCTAAAAGTGATATTGTTGCATAAGTTTCTGTCATCTTTTCCCTGTATTTGGCTAGTGAATGTTTTTGTGGGCAGTCCAGAACATTAATGCCTTGAAGAGCTTTGCATCCTGACATGAGCAACTCTTGTGTTTGCTTAAAATGCAGCAAAGTGTCCAAGACCTGACAGCACCTTCACTGGCAACAGAATACCCTGAGCTGGCAGTGACTCAAAGGATCATTAAAGACCAACTCCTGACTGATTCATGGTCAAAAATCTATTATTGAAACTTACTTGTTGTGCTAATAGAGAAGGCATTGGGTTCCAAACTTCCATGGCATTAAACATTTAATGTGAATTAAACAGGAGAGTATGTGGGAAATAGCAGATAATATACAGGACAAAGATAAACATGAAGTCTCTTGAGAAAGAGTGAAAATTTAAATAGGAGGTTAAATTTTATAGTCTACTAATTAAAATGTATGTTAAAGCCCTGAAATATCATATCATATTAATAGCAGTGGCTCTAAACCTCTGTTGTTGAACAGTGCTCTCATCTGAAGGCACTGCAATTTTAGCACCCTACAGCTTTTCACATTTCCCCAAGAAAGATTTCAGTGCCCTGTTTGTTTTATGGTGCATCTTTTGTTCACTCACAATATGTCTCTTCGAATCCACACATACAAATAACAAAAGCTCATTATTTTCCACCTTATCTTTTACTCAGTACCTGCCAGAGGCAGAAGCTAAAACTTCCTGAAATTACAGCATGTATATATTTTTAGTCCAGAGTTTCTTGATATCAGTAGTTTTTTGTGCCTATCTGTCCTAGCAGATAATTAGAATCCATTGGAATTCAGACACCCCTTTGAGAGGGGCTGTTTGTTTACAAGCTTTAGAGCAGTGCTTGCCATTGCTTCCAGAGCTGGGACTCTTATCACTATTTTCTTTATAAGCCTGTGCTTCCAGTTTTCATCAGATGGAAAAAAAAATCCCCAAACAACTGTATTTGGAACACAGACCAAGTGTGTTTTTTTTAAACTTGTCACAATGAACAAAGCAGGTTCAGTATGTTTTCTGCAAACCCCAAAAGAAATGTCAGCTGGTGCACTCCCGTTGCATCCTGCTGGACACACACAATAAGTTTTAATGGGAATTAAAACTTGAAATCCTGAAAGCAGGATTGGGAGGCAGCAAAGTCAATCATGTGGATTCATGCTGGTAAAAAGCCAGATGCTGATGCACGTGAGTCTCAAATTTTGGGCATGTGGTCCCTTGGCACTTTTCCCTACCATGGGTTCTGCTGCCTCTTTGCTGCTCTGCAAACCCCCCTGCCCTGGGCCAGAGCTCTGTGACTCACACAGGGCACTGAAAATACAGACCAAGCTCTGGGCCCGGGACTGACTCCCTGGCAAGTGTCTTCCTATTGCCATTTGGGGCCCTTCTATGGCCAGAGCAGGCTCTTTTCTACCTGGTCTGGCCACCTCACCCCTCTGGGCACCCTCTGCTCTCTGGGTGAAGGTCCCACGTGCTGCTCCAGGATGGGACTGACTCCTGTTACTGCAATAGAGATAAAAGGGAGGCTGGGAGGAAAAATAAATTAAAAAAATTATCATTTGTTTCTATTAGAATAGCTACAAGGAGAACATACAGCACTTAATCTTTGCAATAAAAGCTGTACAAAGATATCTTGAAATCCTGGAGCTCTAATTAGGAGCTCTGTTCTCCTTATGAGAATACAGAACTGCTGCTGATATTAATAGGAGTTATGCCTGCATACCAGTGGTGGAATAAACTCTAATTAACACAACCAATCTATTGTGTAAATACATATTGAGACCTTTTAAAATGTGTGTAGCTCTAGCTTTGAAGCAGATGTTCTAGCTGGTGGGCTCAGAAACTGCCCTTTTGCAAGGAATGACATGAAGGACCTTTTATGTCTCAGGTAAACAACAAATATTTGAAGATGTCTCTCAGTGCACACTGAGCTGACAGGCTGGTGGTTCATGAGCTGCTAGAAAAGAGGAGCAGCTTCCAAGTGGAGGGTCAAGACGAGACAGACCCAGTTGCAAGGCACTGATGTCAAACAGGCTGAACAGATTGATGCAGCCAAAGGCAGTAACACCCAAAGGTCTCACCCAGCAAAGCTCCAAGGACCAGGAATTGCTCTGCACTCTGCAATCCCACAGCTCCAACCAGGCAGAGCTGCAGGACTTGGCCCTCTGGGTACAACCAGGGAGCAGAAGGGGAGGGGCAGACCCAGGCAACCTTTAAATGCCAGGCTAAGTCAGGAGGTGACATCAGTAATGTTGCCAACTGCAGGTGCTCCAAGCACGTGGCTCAGGTCCCTAAAACTGGGATTGAACACTTTAAGATTTTAAAATGCAACACCATCTCTTTTTTTAATTTAATTTAAAAATTTTTAACTATTTTTTTCTTAGACCCCAGCCATATGTAATCAGTAATTACATGTTGTAGACTATTAGAGCATGAGTTTAAATGACCAACTAACATCTCTACAAAGCAGCTGGAAAGCCAAAAAGTTCATCCTCCAATAAGAAATGAGTTCCTGGGCTTTAGAAAAGAATGAGCTGCAACAGGCAGCAACCATGCAATTCAGGATGGCATTAATTGCATATTTTGTGGCTCTGCATTATGATTAAAACTGTGCTCACCTCCCTAAAAATAGACTTCATGTTCTCAGTAGAAGAACAGAAGGGGCTCCTTCCATTCATGGGTCAAACACAAAGTTATTTTAGAAAACACAGAGCCTGATTGCTCAGTAAAGGGTCAGCTCTGCTTAGAAACGGAGTCCATGAGGGAAGGAAGGAAAGGGAAGGGAGGAAGGAAAGGGAGGAAGGAAGGAAAGGGAGGGAAGGGAGGGAAGGGAGGGAAGGGAGGGAAGGGAGGGAA
>JAJPCS010000204.1:29580-203381 GCA_021164005.1 Willisornis vidua nigrigula
GGGAAGGGAGGGAAGGGAGGGAAGGGAGGGAAGGGAGGGAAGGGAGGAGGGAAGGAAGGAAGGAGGGAAGGAAGGAAGGAGGGAAGGAAGGAAGGAGGGAAGGAAGGAAGGAGGGAAGGAAGGAAGGAGGGAAGGAAGGAGGGAGGGAAGGAAGGAGGGAAGGAAGGAAGGAAGGAAAAGAAAAAGAAAGAAAGAAAGAAAAAGAAAGAAAGAAAAAGAAAGAAAGAAAAAGAAAGAAAGAAAAAGAAAGAAAGAAAATAGTTGAGACTTTATAAATAAATAAAAAAATAAGCCCCATTTCCCCAGCTGGCTAGAGTGTGTGAGGAGGCTGCTTGTAGGCATGTTGGACCATCTCAGGGTTGAGTGGCAGGGCTGCAAACCAGGCAAATGATGGTGTGTTCTGCTCCTGCAACTGCTCCCTCACACAGAGCACTCAGCTGACCTGGGCACTTCTGCCCAGACCACCCAAGGACAAAAGTCTGCTTTGGTACAAACCAAATTGCCCCGAGGAACAAGTGGTAATTAGCTCAATGTGTAAGAGGAAATTTTTTTTAAAAATGCATTTAATTGCATGAGCTGGATGGCATATAAGGACACACCACTGGGTATGGGGGTGGAGGACATTTGAGGAGCCATTTACTAATGCAATGAGACAAAGAAAACAAATGGTTCCCATTCTATGAACACACAAGAAAACAGTTCCAGGCACCAAAATCTTGTGTGTCATACAGAAATTGAATGTGTTTTCACAAGTAATTTAGATTCCAGTTCTACAAACACCTAGGCCAGGGTATGTGTATGGGCATATCTCAGCTGCTTTACCATCCTGTCAGAAATTCAGGTCCTTATTTAAGAAGTGGAGGCCAAGCAGGGCTGGAACTTGACACAGAAGAGTCAATTCATAAGTTGAAACATTTGTGCAATGCTGATTTCAACTTTTCTTTCACTGGCTGATGAGACCAAGGTGAGTTAAATGGCAAATTAAGACAAGGCACTTCTGTCACTATGAATGGTCAAGTCAAAACAGAGACACCCATCCCTCCTTCTCACTGAGATTTAACATAAAGCACCAGCCTGGCTCGATCCTCCAAACCACCCTGCTCTCCTCCCATTCTCCTCCTGGGACATCAGATGCAAAGGCTGCTACACTCTGATTCTGGTGACTCTACAGACCATTTTTGGGTACCCAGGTCGTGCCCACTCTCTGGGAGGTACGAGCTGGTTCCTTGAGCACAAATGCAGAGCTGAGGTGCTGAGATGATGCCCAGTCACCCATGGCCAAGGGGTAGCTCTGGCTCCCAGGGAGCCCAGCCAGAGGGGCAGCTCAACTCAGGGACTCACTGCTGCAGGTTGGCACTGCCTTGGGCATCTCTGCAGGATGCCTGGTAATTACTGCTACAAACTGTCTTTGGAGATGCTAATTTTTCAGTCAGGAATACTTGCAGGATCAGAATCCAAATGTAAATGTAGGCAGCAATGCTGGCTTAGGAAAAAAAAAAGTATCTTATAACCCATATTCTCCATTCACCCACAAAAGTTTTTCCCTTTGCTAAAGGTTCAGTCCTTGGTCTTCCTGCAGGATTTGCATGACAGCTCACTAATGATGACCATTTCCTAGTTGCACAGGGGGGTTTTGCTTTGCAGCACACTGGTCTGCCATATCTCAAGACATGGACTCCGAAAACCACTTGCCTACTGCTTGTGTTTTCTTTCATTCCCAGATTCATACTGTGTTGCTTTTATCTCTATGAAATCATTCCCTATTCTAACTCTTCATAATTATGAGCTGAGAGATCATTGCTAATAGCACTATTCAAAGTGGAATGAAGCTACCTCTTTTTTTTTTTCTTTTTAATAGACCAAAGCCATCTTAGTTTAAAAGTAAAGAAAATCCCAGAAAAACAACTGGAGACTTGGAGCGATCGATGCTGCTGGAAATGTATTTACCACCTAATTGAGATGCATTCTCATTCTGTAGCCATTTACTGATCACATGAGAATGATGATTTGTCATTTTTGCTTGCTTCAAATTACTAAAGGCAGTTTAATTTCTCTCATGGAGACAAGGCATCAGATAACAGGGACATAATCAAGAGGTAACGATCTGTGGCTCTGTGCACACACAGACCCTCCTCTTCCCAGCTGAACAACCTCCTACATATGGCACAGGGAAGGCAACTCAACACACTCAGATCCTCCAGCACAGGGTTCCCACCCAGCCAATAACACTGTAAACAGAGCATGGCACTGTGCCAGGCTGGATTTCAGCTGAGGCAACGCTCCATCCAGGCAGCCATTCCCACATCCATGTGTCCATACCTGGACAAAAAGCAGCAGCTGGTGACCACTGGAAGGGCTGGGCATATCCCCTGCAGGCTTTTATGCAATTGGGATGATGGCAGTATTTTAGCAGCCCAAAAACCTCCCAAGCAGCTCTCCCCAAAGTATTCAGTACTGTGTCTGCAGTTACTTTGAGGTGTCTGATGCCCCTGGCAGTTTGGTTTTGGGGATGGGATTCTGAGAACAGCTCAACCTTCTCTCAGAGGTCTGTATGGTTACAAATCAAAGTCAAAGAAAAGTTGCT
The DNA here is from genome assembly GCA_021164005.1 of Willisornis vidua nigrigula. Classification (NCBI taxonomy): domain Eukaryota; kingdom Metazoa; phylum Chordata; class Aves; order Passeriformes; family Thamnophilidae; genus Willisornis; species Willisornis vidua. The sequence goes on from JAJPCS010000204.1 coordinate 32,165, forward strand.
ACTACAGCTGCTTCAGCCCCTGGAACACTGGTGAACTAGTTTTGAATTTGTTTTTTGCTGCCTATTCCTTCTCCAGCAACCTTGGCACAAAGAACAAGCAACACTTCAACTGGAGTGTCACCTTGCCCAGGGAAGCTGTGGCTGCCCCATCCCAGTCCAAGGCCAGGTTGGATGGAGCTCTGAGGAACCTGGTCTAGTGAAAGGTGTCCCTGCCCATGGCAGGGGGATTGCAATGAGTTCTTTAAATTCCCTTCCAACCCAAACCACGCTGTTATTCTATGCTCATAAAGTTCTGTGCATCCCAGGCCTGTGCTATAAAATCATTGGGAAGAAGGAGGAAGTACCTGGAAACATCTCAGAATCCATGTGGAAAAGGTTCTGGGAAGCTTCCAGGAGAGGCAGAGAACAAGGGCCAGACCAGGCACTGCCCTCTGGGCTTCTGAGCTTGGACATCCTTTGCTAGCAATGACTTCTTAAAACTCACTGCAATTTTATTTCTGGAGTGAATAAAAAATGGTGTGTGTGGGGAAAAGGATACAGTGAAAGAGCACCCTGGTTTGTTTAACAGCTTGGTGGTGCAGCAAGCAGCAAACTCAGGGCTCACTTGTGCTCCCAGTCCTAGCCCAAACACACCACCAAGTCCTGCAGTCCCCAAAGCTGGAAAGGTGAGTTTTCCCAGCATGTGTGCTTGGTTTTCCAATGTATCATCATCTTCTAACCAAGCTTTGTCTTTGCACCTGAGAGGTGAAGGTCAGCCTGAGTTTTTCTGTTCCCAAGTAATACCTTATTCCCTGATAATAAAGTGTCAGGAGGCCAATCCTCTCCTCTGGAATGGTTATCCCATTCCTTTCCCATCACATCTGTTACATTAACCAGTTCCCAATGGGCTTGCCCAGATTTCACTGACCATGGTGTGGCCCCAGCACTGCTCATTCCTCATGACTGATGGATGAAAAGAACATTATCAAGCAAACTTCCAGACCTCAGGGAGAGTTTTTCTCTGTTGTTTACAGGCAGAGCAGCTCTGAAGTGTAAGAAAAATTATAAAGCACACAGCATCCTGCAGTACCTCTGCTCTGGCTGCTTCCAGAATAGCAACAAGATTGAGGTGGTAAGAATGTCAGTTTGCCTTTTTTTTTTTTTTTTTAATTGAGTTCTCAGAATTTCTATTTTGTGAAGAATAAATCAAAACAAAAGCCAAGCTGGAGCCTCAGTGCTGAGAAGGCTGAAACAAAACATTTGACAGTTAGTAGCAAAGAAGCTTTGGGAATGCCTTTTGGAGCATAGCAACCAAGGGGGAGTGAGCAGGCTTAGGCTTTGAAGTTAAAGCTTTCAGCAACATCTCTGATTACTAAAGAAGACAATAGAAACAACAAGAAATAAAAAAAAAAAACAAACAAAAAACCCCCAAACCCCAGGCCCAGTTCAATGCTCACTGAATGGACTCACTGAGAAAGACACCCATACAAAGAAAGCAGAATTAGTCTGTTTGCTCAGAGATCAAGTAAGCACAGCTAATCCTTTTGCAGTATTATCCTGGTTTGGCCTTTAATAAATCTGCTTTAAATTAAAGATGTACCCAAGCCAAGAAACACCTCTTTTGATGTTTTAAATGGCTCAAATAAGCTGTTTGTTAGGAAAAGCTCAAAATCTGAATTCAGAAACTGGAAGAAATAAAAGTCCTTCAGTGCCAAGAGGTTGGCACCTCTCAGGAAGGTCAGAGCATTTAAGGTCACAACTGTTAAGTACCTCAAGCTCTGGTGCCTCTTGTGCCTGGGCATTAAGGGAAAAGATCCTGAAATACAAGTCTGTTACAAGCCAGTTACCCAAAAGCAGCTCAGTCTCTTGTTTTAGAATCATTATATTGCATCATAGGGATGCTGGAAGGAGGAATTTTACATTTTAACTGAACACAGCCAGGGAGCTTGGAACAAAGTGACTAAATTACTGCAGATGATAGTTGCATTAAGGCTTGTATAATTAGCTGTGATAAACTAAGATTTTCTTCTTTCCTCTTCCCATCAAGAACACAACTTTCAACACTCAAACTATCAGATGATTGATGAGTTTTCTCCTGTTTTAACCTTGGCTGCAGAAGGAAGGACTTTAAAAACAACACTAGCTTTTGATACAAAATGTACACCAGGCAAATGAACTCCCAGCAAGAGCAATCAGGTTGTCCTCAGTGCAGGATTGGATATAATTGATGGGTTTTTAAGTTCCGACTGTCACATGCCAATTTGTCTGATTTGGCAGCCACAACTGTGATCCTAATCAAGTTAGAAAAGCAGCCCTGTGATTACCATCATCCACATTGGGAGCTTTTCCAAAGGCAACAAACACTATTTGCAATCCTTCCTTACTGCTGACTCACCTTCACAGAGTGTGTTCTTTGCCCATGGGACAGGGCAGGTCACCAGGCACAGATGGCTTAGGGGCAGGAAACCACCCAAACTTTGTTCCTCTATGCTTTGATCATCCTCTCCAAAGGAAATCTTTGCAGCTTTAGAGGGAACTCCTTGGGGCTTTCCCTGAGCCACAGAAACACGCAGGTTCTGCAGGTGTCAGGGTTAAGTGCAAGGAAGGCAAGTGCTTCACTGTGCTCAGTCCTGCCAGTAACTGCACTGGCCAAACACGGGTCATGATGGGACACAGTGGTGGCCATAAACCAGCACCCACCTCCTCAGGATGGGCCCATGACCTGTGCCCTCATTCTCACTGTGCCCTCTGACATTCCCACTGTGCCCTCTGGCATTCCCAGCCATGTGGCCTTGGTCCTGCAGAACCTCAGCCAGGCAGATGGACAGATCTGTTCCCTTCAGAGCAGGCAAGGAGAAAGAGCTGCCTCAAACACTTCTTGGCAAAACAATCCAGCCCAGTGGGCACCCACCTTGGAGATCCTGCTGCAGGATGGACTGACGGGCAGTGCTGAATCCCCACTGCTTCATTCCCTGCACAACAACAAATCCCTCTGTTTAAGACAAGTCAAACTACAACTCACTCTGGTTCCTTGCGGCTTTCATCTATGTATTATTCTCCTTCTTGATGCCTTCTGAATTCTCATTAACCTTTCTGTCAGGATTGCATTAAACACATCCTGTTGATTCACCATGTTCTTTGAGAAATCTGACATGGAGATGACAAATGCTTATCTAAAACAAACCCCTCTAGTTTAATGAAGTGCTTAACAAGAAACACAAAATTCTAGTTTGCAACAGAGCTTTTACTTCAGCTTTGCTACTTGAGTGAGTTCAACAGTGAGACTGTCTGAGTACCTTCAGCATCTGTCCCTAAGGGAGCAGGAAAAGAGGGCAGGGACTTTGAAGAAATCTTCAAGAATCTCCTCCAAAGTTGAAGCATTTTTGTTATTCTAATATGATGTTCTATTGCACACATGTCTCCTAAATAAAAACCCTCCACAATTAACATAAACTACTCTTACCATGGGCCAGGGCACTAAATTTCTCAAAAAAGCTTATAATTTTGGGAGGATTTTTAATGACAAGTTGATTCAATCTTGGTGCAACACAAGGTAAGGAATAAACATTTATATCCAAGTAGGTTTTGTGAGAAGAATATTGTATGCTCTATAAACACAAGGAAACATATTAATCCTTAAAAAATCCCAAAGCAGTTAATTGACCAGCATGATTAATTGCCTCATGTACTACATCCATCCTAATAAGTATTTTTTTTAAAAAATTCAGTAAGACAATTATACAAGGAAATTACCATCTATATGGCTTCTTTCATCCACAAAGGAGTCAAAATCCTGTGTATTTATAAAGGTATAAATACAAACTACTGCTCAAGTGCAGCCAATTCTGCAGCAGGAAATATCAAATGCTCTGCACCAGCACACAGTATAATGGGCTGTATAAAGGGAGCAAAGCTATTTAAATCCAGGGAGATGACAACACCCAATTAACCAGATAAAAGCACTAAACCTGCACTCAAATACAGGCTTTTTTCAGACTTTCATTTGTTTCCCAACTCCTAAAAATTCAGTCCTCTCTAGCATGACTTTAAGCCTCCTTAAAAATAGTTTTGCTTTTCTTACACACCTTTCTTGACCAAGCAAAGCATTTCACAGCCCTGTGTGAGATGCCCACAGACTCCTGGCAATATAATAACAAAGGTGACAACATTCCTGCAGGAACTCACTGGTTCAAACACCCAAACTGGCTCTTGGCAAGTCTCACACCTGCACCTGCATTGACTGACTGGCACTAGCACTGGCAATGAAACTGCTGTCCCTTAGCAAGAGGAAGGGTTGGAAACACATTATTTCAAGCTGGAAAAGCCCATGAGCCATAAATCTGGTGAAAATACCCCCTAATCCTCAGAGCTGAATTGCCATAAGATTTTTAGAAAAGTAAAAGAATATTTTCACTCCTTTCTGTGACCAATTGCACAAAATGAGGAACACCAAGTGCTCAAAACTCCTCAGTTTTACTCCATTTAACACACCAACAAGTTTACATTAAGGAAACACAAAATAGAAATGTAAAATGTGTCATGTAGTCTGGACATGAGCAAAGTTACTAAATGTTGGGGCTCATACACTCCCAGTCTCCAGCTGGTCACTGGGCAGATGAAGCTCATGAAATAAATCCTCTTATTGGCCAGGATAAATTAATCAAGAGTGAGTGACTCATTAACCAAACTTAAATGTTATCTCAAAAGAACACTTAAACTCCAGAAGATTAAAGGTATTTCCCTGCCATGACACCTACAATGACCTCATAAATATTAGTGGACCTTTTGGAATTGGAAAATGTGATTTATTTCTGAGTGAAACAGAATACAAGGACAGAAGCATAAACTGACCTGTCTTAGCTGCCCACAGTCAATGGGGTGCACATAATACACACACACTAAAAAATTCCTGGTGTTGAATGTTGAAATGAATGTAAACACTTGAATTGCCTGGCTTTGGTACACTGAAGGGGCTGCTGGATTATGTGAAATAAAGAGTCAGGGCAGCACTTTGCAGCACCCACTCCTTTGCCCTGGGGAGCCTGGAGGGGCCCTCACTTCCATGGGGAGACATTTAACAAGGAAGGAAGTCCTGGCCTCCATCCCCCAGGAAAGGCACCAGTCCCTTTTCATTCCAACCCCAGGGATAAAGCCTCATTGCCCTGACACATTCTCCTGCTCTCTCATCTCAGCAGGGAGGGTTCCACCTCATCAAGGTGCTGAGAAGTAGACCACGATCAGGATCATTTGGTTTAAAAATGAGAGGAGAATGTGTGACCTGTGCTGGCAGAGAGATGCTGAAGGCAAGAAATCCATCCCTGGGCAACGCACAGGCTGGTGGCTGCAAACTGAGGGAACGTGGCTGATTTGTACAACTCTCCAGATGGAAAAAACATTTAATTTAAGAAAGTTTAGATTGTCACAATTGCCCCTGACAGGATTGCCTGTCTAGCAAGGCCTTGAGCCTATATTTTGGGCTAGAATTGTGCTCCAGCCAAGACCTGAAAAATATTCACAATAGAGGCTGTCACCAGCACTACATTTCCCTGTCACTCTCTAAGTGTGACTGATTTGCCAAGATCAAGACTAAATTCATGATCAGCAGCAAGGGCACCCAACAGGAATTATAAAACTGCTTTTCCTTCCCAGTCTCCTAGAAAATGCTTTCCCTGCATTCATTGTTGCTTTTTCTGTCCTCACCATACCCTGTGTGTGATGATGTGTGACTGCTCCGCTCCTCCCACGAGCTCCTCCCTGCTCCCAAAACGAAGATGCTGCTCAGGAAGGAGGAGGCTTTTTGGCTATTAAATATAAAACCTGTAGTAGAAAGTGTATTGATATCAAGACAAAGTGTCTTGTGCCCTGGGATGGAATGGCAATAGAGGTGGGGGTGGAAGTGGGATGACTTTTTGAAGTTAATTCAGCTCTGAGGGAGGTGGTTGGTGCAGCTCTGAGGAGGTTGGGCACTGCCTGGGCACAGCCTCCACCTGCAGAGGCAGAAAAGTGTTCTGTTGAAAATAAGGAGGGGAAAGAAAGCCCAAAATCAAGGGAAGCAGCTGATATTAGAGAAAAAAGGAATAAGAAAAGACCTTTCCTTTCTCATCGCCTTCCCCAAATTGTGGCTGCAGAGATGGAACTGAAGTCATTCAACAGACAAACCAAGCACCCAGAAGGGCCTCAAAGAATCAACTTTGAAAGTTTCTACCAGTGACATCCTGGAGCTGAGCAGAAGCAGAGAAATCCTGTTGATAGAGAGGGAACACAAGGCTTGGAGCAAATCACATTTTGGGAGGTGGCAAACAATTCTCTCCCAAATCCAGCCCAAAGCCAGAGCTGTGAAATGAGGGAGTGGGAGAAGAACAATGAAGAGAAAAACACAGACAGTGCTCCCAGCTCTCACAGTGACAGATGATGTCTTGAGCAGATTAACAGAGCAATAAATCCCCCAGAGTGATCTGCCACCCTCAAAGCACAGTGTGTGCCTAGTCTGGAGAGGTTTTGCCCAAGGGAAGGAGCCCCTGGAGTTCCAGTGTCAGCTCACACCTGGGATTCTCTTCCAAAGGTCTCACTCAATTGACTGATGAACTGCAAGATTTAGTACTGGAGTTGCACAGAGTCTTCTCTGAAGAGGAATGAGATGGCAAAACTTCAGACACAGCTGAGCTGGGTTTCACTCAGCACATCACTGTGCAGATAACCACTGGTGGTGAAGGAAGCTTTTGTCTAAGTCATTTCACAGGAGTGTAAAAGCTTCAGTGCAGGCAGTTACTTCAAAGGCCCCAGGATTACCCCAAGGCTTCCATTCTGTGCTGTGTGGGGGCTCTCCCTTCCACAGATGACATTGAGAAGTTTATCACAGTGCATCAAAAGAAAAACACTCATTAAAAATGTTTCTGATTAAAGAAAATGGAAATCATGACAAAAATTAGATTTAAAGTCAATTTCAGTGATAAGGAGAAGAAAAAAACCCCAACATTAACTGTCTATTTGCAGAAAAGAAATGCTGTAAGTTAAACCAATGAAAAATCAGAATTAGTGAGATTGAAATATCAGAAAACTGTTGCTGACCCTCATTCCAATATCGTGTTACGTGAACCTGTGGGGTTGTTCCACATGGAGGTAAGTAAAGAATCCTTCTCAGGTGACTTTTCCAACCAACACAATCACAATTCTTTAGTCACAGATCAGCTTGGGGGTTGCTCAAAAGGACCTCCTGCTGCTTTGCAGTTATGATTTAGGCCTGAAAACTGCACTAATATATGGAATCAAGGAGAAGCAAAGGAGCTGAAATGTAGATAATAATGCCAAATTTATCACCACAGCAGAAATATGATTCACACTCCCCTGTAAATCTGCAAGAGCTTTTCACCCTTCATTCATGAATTACAGCTATCCCCTCATCTAAACCCATGTTTTATTCATACCTGATTATTGCAGCAGTCTGACAGAGCTGACTAAACAAACTTCTTAGCAAACTGTATTTCACTACCAATGAGCAAACACTCTTGGGATCACAGCACTCCTCTCACAGTGGTGCACTGGGCACTTCTGAAGTCTCAGTTTCTGGCCCCAAGTGGCCTTTGTTCCCCTAAAATCCTGACCATCTTTCCTGCTAATTGCACAGAGCTAACTGAACAGAAGAACATCTCCTATTAATACATTTTTTTGGTTGTTGTGAGCCTTTAGCACAGATACAAGCTGCTTGCTGCAGATTATATTCAAGTATTTCTTCTTAATCCTAACCTCTGGCCATCAATTTATATATTATTCATTTCATTAATCTAATATTAATCTAGTATTTCACTGTATTTGACAGCAAACTCTATCTCTGTATGACCACATGAAGCTCAGAACCTTCTTGCTTCATAAATGCATTCTGGGTTAATCTTTACCTGCCTTGTTTCCTGTTTTCATTTCCCAAGGAACAGCTCCTTTTTCTTTTTATAGACTCTCTGTGGCCCAAAGAAACAACTAAGTGAGCACATAACAGTTAACTGCCCTCAGCCTGCAGCCCATATCTTGGGCATCAGCAGGAACACTCAGAGCTGCAAGACTGGATTCAATCTCCTGTAAGTAAAATTACTGCTGAAAACAAAGTGCCCAAACATCTTGGAACGCTGAAGTGTCCTCACCTGACCCCTCCCTGGGTGAAGCAGCCACACAACAGCCTTAGCAAAAGCACTGATATCCCACCACAACTGAGCAAAACTTGCATGTGAAACCCCAAAAGGTTGATTGTGCCTCCTCTTTACCCCATATTCACATTTGGGCACAGGATACTCTTTGCATCCCAATGCCAAGACCTGGCAAAGAATTGCAAAATGTATGTCAAAATGAATGGCAGAGACCCTGCAGGTGATGGCACTGGAAATACAGGATCAGGACACCAGAGAAGGGTTCAGACTAAATACAGCAAGATTTAGAACGTGCTTTTAGGTTTAAGGAGAAGTGCAGCCTTTAAATTAGTGCTCTAGGATTTACTGGCTTAACAGGGAAGAGCTTAAGGCATCCCATCAAGGAGTTCAATAAATCAAAAGGGTTTCCCTTGCTCAGTGTTGCTTGTGCAAGATCTATTTAAGTAATAAAACATGGTCTGGCACTAACCCTCTTATACAGGCTCTGGGATAGCAGATCTCAGATTTGAAAAAACAGGTCTCCATACAGGCTAATGTTCCTTTTCTATCTCCTCACAGAGGCTTTGGCTGGTTATTTTCTACTGGGTTTTTTTGTTTGTTTATTTTCTTTTTTTTTTTTTTTTGAACTGACAGACTTTTGTTACCATCCTCAGCAGAATTTGGTCCTGAAGTGCATCCCATGTCTCAGTGTCCAGCCCAAACCAGACCACACTCAGCACATCAGCTGGAACAGCCTTTCCTTTCAGTGGCCCTGAAATTTAAATTGGCTCCATCTGATCTGTAAAAGTCCTCAGAGTTCAAACTGCCCCCTGGATGTTGCAGGATTTGCCTCCCTGGATGTTGCAGGATTTGCCTCCCTGGATGGCACCTGCCTCTGACAAACCTCTCTGGAGAAGGTTGAACACAGAGACTTGAACACTGGAATTTCCAGCAAGTGGCTTTTCCTCTGTGTGAAAGGGCAAGGGCATCCTGAAATTACTTGAAATTCTGAAGTGAAGAGGGAAAAAAGTCCACTAACAAGTTGAAGTCTTTATCTATAGGAAGCTTTTAGAATTTTATCTGATCTAATTGGTATTTAATAAGACAAGTTTTTTCAAACAGGGCATCCACAATCCCCAGTAAGAACCCCTGTGAATGAAATTAATTATTTTGTACTTTCTGCAGATTTCAATTTGCCATCTTTAGATATTCTGCTTGAAATGTGTAGATAGTCCTGGTGTTGCTTTTGCCTGGCAATGATGTCATTTCCACAGATAATTAATCTCATTGATTAATTTGATCAGTTTCTCTTAGAGAGGCAGCTAAAAGAAGTAATAACAATTTATGCCAATTTTATTTCTGATTTTCCATTTACAGCTCTATGAGAGTCAGGTCAAAATCAAGAATTTGCCCACAAACCCCAAGAACTGGCTTTTGATTCAGACCTGGGTCAAGAAGTCTTGCAGGTTGTTGTTTATGCTCTGACTCTTACCCAAAGGGTAGAACAGAACACCTTGTGTCATATCAAAGCACGACTAAAGGCTTGAGGACTCCATTGGTTTGACAGGCAAAATAAGGGATTCTACACTTATTTGAGGTTGAAAATATTTGGAGACACAGTTTTCACATTTTTTTAATATTCTGTTTATCTCACTGGAGGGTCATCTCACTCCCACGTGCCACCATTGGCTATAAATATGTAAAGAAAACTCCCAACCTTGGATACACCTCAGAGCAAAGATCTTGGCACCTGAGCCTGCTGCAATTCAAGGTGCAAGCCCAAGGGACAGATATTTTGGGGGGCCCAGACACATTCCTCTGGGAATTTTGAACTTTTCAGTGGAAAATGTGCTCATCATTCTACCTGCAGCAGCCCCCACAACCCCTCCTCAGTATTACGTGTGTAATATCAGTGTGATTTCTTCCCAACACCAACTGAACAGAATTTCTTTGTGGGTGACTATTTAAACCCCACTTAGTTGTGCATCTCAACTGCATAGATTTATTTTTTTTTCAAATATTAGAAATGTGTTGACTTGAGCACTTCATGCCACACTGAGAACTCAGTGAGTGATGCCAAGGCCAAGCTGTGCTTTCTGGCCCCTTCATACCACAGGGGCACCTCTGAGCAAGGTGCACAATCTGAAGATAATAATGGGATTTATGTGTGTAATGGAAACTGTGTGCATTGCACCTCCCACACATGGTTTAAAAATGCTGCCACACAAAAGCACTTAAAATAACTCATATTTCCACACTCTGATCTCAAAGCTACTCCTCTGCCTGCTCTATTACCCAGGGACAAGAGGCAGTTTACAAAGAACAAGCCTTACAACTTCAGCCCCTTTGAGTTTCCAGCCTTTTCTTTTGAACACTAAAAATGTAAAGCAGCCTGGATCATACAAATAATCTCATTTTCCAATCCACCTCCATCAACACTGCTGGCTGAGGCCAATTACCAGGGCCTTAAGGCTCCCAGCCTCAGAAGCAGAACGGGACAGGGCAAATTTTATTGTTTGCTCCATCACTGCTGGCACAGTAATTCAAAGTACACAAGTCACACTCTACTCACTGCTGCTTCTTTCTCCCTCTGCACCTGCTGTAATTTTAATGTAGGAGCTTATTAATAAGAACATTCTCTTCTGTCACTCAGTGCTGGTTCCTTCCACACATGTGAAAAGAAAGAGCCTCAAGTTATGCAGCATCTCCTGTTCTGTCCTTTGGGGTAATGTGGCCAAGCAAGTCACTGCTGGGGATGTGTTTCATCAACAGATAATTGTTATAAATCTGATTTTATAAATCTAATTTTTATAAATCTGATACAATGTTGCAATGAGAGTTAAAAATACAGAAGAACAAAAAAAGGAAAAAAATATTTCGGTCGCAGAATGAACACCAGGAAAAAACCCAAACTTTTTGGATGATCCAGAGAACTGAGGTTTTAAATAAGATGTTAATTTACTGTGGACAGACCCACATTTCCCAGCCCAGAGATGGGCACGTAACTTCATTTCCCAATATGCTCATAAGATGCAGCCTCATTTAATTCGGGAAGACTCCAGTATGGATATTTAAACACATTCCCTAGAAAAAAATAGTGTTTTTCTGAGTTTTTGGAATACTGAGCAGCCAGCAGCAGGAGTGTTGCATATTCAAATTTCTAATTATTGGCAGTGTTTACCTGGGTGCCTCTACAAAAACACTGCCTTCAACACTGTAGGAGTTGGTAGATGGGAAGGAGAGAAACCAGTGACATTCTAAATATTATTTTCTCTCTCTGAAAAAGCACAGAACAGCATAAGGACCAAACTCCCTGCATTGAGCTGCACTTCCTCAGCATCAACTCTTGTTATGTAAAGAAAGTCAGTGACTAAAGAAACAAAACACCAAAACCAGAATGCAACATGAACCTATATTAAAATTATTTTAGTGTGCTAGAAATTGCCATAAATCCCCAAATAGGGTTGGTTGGAGATACCTTGGCCAAGATATTTAAGACATGCACAACTCACCCCACACATCACCCTCCCACCCCCTTCACTGTTTTTTTGGGGTGTTCTGGGAACAACTGACATGGAATAATAAGGAGCTTCATTATCCTACAGCAGGTCTAATTAGTTTCTAGAAACTCTTAGTGGGTAAACATGAAAATATTTACTTTAAGGAAGATACATTTAAGTGAATCCTATCAATGAAGTCCAGTCAATTTAAATGACTGCTTGAATAAGAAAAAAAAAAGGCATAAAACTCCAATGAGAGTAGACTTTTTTGGGGACTTATTTAGGGTTTATTATCCCACTGGTTAAACTCAAGACAACCACCTCAAAATAACACGAAGGAGGAAATGCCACTTGCAGAAACCCACCTAAATAGAGGCATTTAATTGTGAACTCCTCCAAATTCTGTGGGCTTGACTTGATAATTAAAACATCCAACTCTGACAAGCCCTAATATGGTAAAATAAGAGATTCAGGAATTAAACAGAAAATATGGATTTCGAAATGAAACAGAAAATATGGATTTAGACACTGACACAATGTGCTAATCACAAAGAGCCCAGTCTGTGCAAGGCCAAATTGCTCTGGACTGAGACATGTTAGAATATGGAAAAACAAACTAAAAATATCCTTTCCCTGCTAGACAAGGTGAGGGAAAGGAGATAAACATCACCATACCCCAATTAGACCAATTTTCTTAACTCAGAGTCCCTAAAACTTGGAGGCACAACTTTGGATAAGTTTTGCTTTCTGTCAGGGCCAGCAGGAACTTTAACTAATCTCTCTTAAAATAGATTATATCAAGACAAAACAAACCCAGGTTGTGCTCCATCTAAATCTGCGCTCCCAGAACACCTCCAATGTTTGTCTGTCCTGCTTTAGTGCAGGATCTGAGAGATCATCAGCAGGACCAAAGTACTCCCTTCTCCTTCCAACGCTGACCATTGGCTTTGACAGAGTTTTAAGTAGCCAGTTTCCAGAAAAAAAAAATCAGTATCTTCTTTGTAAGAGGTTTATTCATTGGATTAAAAAACCTCCAAACACAACACTAGTTTTTAGGGGGGTTCTTGTTTGGTTTTTTTTGTTAATTTTTTTATTGGTTCCCTCCCCAAATTTGTGTTTATAGAACTGTGTTCATGGAGACTCTCCCTCCAAAGACTTAAGGGGACAGCAACAAGCAGCTGCTGAAAAACCCACAGTGTCTTGGGCCACAGCAATTTCTCATTAAATCACAGAATCTCAAACCTGGCAGTATGACAAAGCAGCCCTTACTCTGTAAAAATTGCCCAGAGCTCTTCATTTTCCCCCCTCTCTATGTGTTGAGTCACTGCAGAAAGCTCTATTTTGGCTGTTCTCACAATTCATACAATGTCAGGTAAAATTCCTTGCAAACATGTTTATATTCATGGGGTTTGGTTGGGGAGCTGTCACAGAAGCAGCCACAAGGCACAATGAGTGGGTATGCAGGGCTATTTTTTTCCCAGTTAGGATATAAAAAAACATTAAAAAACCCCAAAAAATCAGTAGAGCATTGTTTGGGATTTTGAATTTACTGTCTGACACCACTGAAAAGCGAAAGCTTCTTCACTTGAACATAAAACTAAATGGGATTGGAAAGGGAGCTCAGGATCTCATGGTTATGTGAGCAGAGCCCCAAAGTGGAGGTGTCCAGCTCTCCCAAAGCTGGACAAAGGTTATCCCACCAGGACAAAGCTCTGATCCTTTTCCTGGATTGCCCATTTGTGGCCAAGACACCCCCATGAGGCAGCACCACAAAGAATGGAGGAGGCAGAAAGACATTTAATGGTCCAAAAGAGCAAAGCCATTCTCCAAGCACATGCAAAAACACCCTTGCACTCAACTACCTCCAAGGAACACAGGAATGCAGATCTACCTCATCCCAATCCTCTGCTCAGCCCTGGGGCCATGCAGAGAAAGCCACCACAGAAACATCTTCAGGACACACAGCCCTTGATCAAACACCACTGTCACCTCCTGCTCTGAGCCAGCAAAGCCTGCAGTGTGGTGGCCCAGCTCAGAGCTCCATGTGGGGTGCCTTCTGAGAGGCAAAATTCATCATTTAGAGCTTGATTAAGCCATAACAGCCTCCCACAGTGTTTGGATTATCCTACTGGAGTCCCCTGGCCCAGGACAGCCTGAGGAACATCTGCCTCAGGGAGATGCAGAAGGGCCTGACCCCAAAGGGTGATGCACAAGGATGCCCAACATTGGGCAAACTGTAGTTCTCCCACCCCTCTGGAGTTTCCCTGGGGTTGTATTTGGGAGAATGAAGTCAGCAGTGCTGAAAGCCTCGTGCCAGCTGCATTGCTGTGGTTGGGAAACCTCCTGCAACACATGGAATGCAATAATGGATGTGGAAAATCTGCTGCTGGAATAAGGAAGTGGTAACGATGTTATAAAATATTTTTCCTCTACAAAACTCCATCAGAACAGGCACATCCCATGAAGTCTTTCAATTTTCCCAAGAGGGCATTTGAATATTCCATTAAAAATCCTGATCAGCTGGATCAGAATATTCCAGGAGACCCAGTAGTGGTGCTGTCCTATCACATACAGACACTCTTCAGGTAACACAACAGCATCCCACTCCACAGCCCTGAATTCCACCACCTTTGCCCCCATGAACTCCAAAGCAGCATTTTATTGAGTGTGCATTTTATTGAGTGTGCATTTTATTGATCTTTCCAAACTTGGAATGAGGATAAAAGGAACTGCCCAGTGTCAGCACAGGTCAGTGGGACAATTGGGGAATGTACCAGATCTACCACATAGAGGGTGAAGCCACCACAGACTGTGTCAGGTCTGAACTCTGAGCTTGAGAGATTTGAGCTCATTTAAGATAAGAAGATGAAGGAAATGAGGAAGGGGAGAGGAAATTAAAATTTATTCTTGTGCCTCCCACCACCAACCTTTAAAATTGATACAGGGAGCATAAGGATGACTTAATTTTCTCCTCTGTGGACTTCTTTAACCATATCCTACCTTACTCTTCCTGGTTTTCCTTTCCCCCACCCCTCTCTTATTTCCTTAATTTCCCTTACAAAACCAAACCAAAGCTGAAGGTTAACACAGAATTTAATCCAACTCTTCATCTAACTGGGGATCCAACAGGTTTCAACACTTGCCAAGCATCTTGTTTTGCCCCAGGGAAGGCCAAGACATCCCTCAGACAAACCACAGAGAGGAAGAACAGCCAAGAGCTGGATTATGGAAAACCATAATCAACACTTGGAGACTTTGACAAGTATTTGCTAATTGTGCTTCTGAATTCAGACCCTTCCTAATTAAAGGCAGCAACCCTCACACTACACTCATTTAACTAATAGTGTCTCATTATTTTGGTCATTGTTTTTCTCTCCTGTTTCAAGATTGCTGGAAAATTCTCTCTTGCAGATCCCTGAACGTCAAATTTGTTACCAAATGTTATGACAACAGGAGGTGATTTTTCTGTTTTCAAACAAAAAGAGACATGATCATGGACTTAATTAGTTCACAATGATTTAATTAAACTTTGCAAAACAACAATGTACCTAATTAGAAACATAATAATTATACCAATGTACCTTTCCATCTTTGAAGGGGCCATTAGTCATTGAGGTGGAATGTTTTGTAATTTAAGCTCATCCCAACTTTCATTTTCTGACTAGTTAAGTGCAGTCCTCGTCATGTTCAGGTAATTGCTTTATTAACAAGCTTAATTAAACATTCTGTAAAACTGACAGCTACAAAGTTATTCTTCTTAATGTGTTGCTCACAAAAACATTAACTAATTACATCGAGCTCTTTCCAGGGCTTATGTACCCCATAAGCTCAATTCATCAGTACTTTAAAGAGCTTTGAGAACTCTGCCTGGAATAAACTCTGGGAGTGTTTTGCATTATCACAGTACCAAACAGAGCTGCTACACCCAAGAAATGGCAATGTCTTTGTACAAACATGAGAGACACAGGTTGCATTTCAAGCAGGAACTAGAGGTTTAACAATATTTTCAATCAGTCTAAAGCCCTCAGAGTTCAAAGTTCAGAGGGGATAGTTTATAAAGTTTTCAGAAATATAACAAAGTGATGAAGTCCAAAAAACACTCATTTTTCAATTGCTGGAGACAGGGCACAGGCACTGAGGAGGCCACATCAGTGTTCACATTTTGTCATGCACAGCCACTGAATTATTGGGGGAACTAAAGAATCTCAGAGCTTGGAAGAATTAGTTTGTCTCTGGAAAACAAAACCAGAACAAAAAAACCCAAAAACCCCACTGCACACTAAGCCAAACATCTTCATCCCTTTCCACTTCAGCACTTGTGTGTAGCAGATGAAACAATCCAAATTAACAGCAAAGACAAGTTTTGAAGAGTTGAGAACAAGAACCAGAAAGGTTTAATGCCTGAAGGGCACTCAGAATTTTTCAAGCAGTACAACTCCCACACATGAGGCTAAATCAACTCAAGAGCCAAAGTCTCCTATTGAGATACTTTAGGTGACACATAAATCCTTTGTAGCACAACATTTGGGCCTGGATTTCTCATAATTTTCAATATTTCCCCATTTATCTTTGTGCTGGAAATCAACACCATTGAGTATTTTCCAACAGAAGATGAGATTCCTTTGATTAGCCCTCAATAAATTAGTGGAGGGGCTGAAGGTTTCTGTGTCATTGGAGGAACTGAGAGACTTGAGTTAAACATCCTGAACCTTTACCTACATCAACCAGTGAACTTAAACACAGTGGTTTGGTTTCCCTTTTGTAATTATTTTACCCCTGTGATCCTTTATTATTGAGTGCTCTGGTTTGGGTGACTTTCCCCAATTCCATCCAGAAGTTCTTGCCTTCAGATCTGCAATGTCTTCAGAGGAACAGCCAGAACTATCCTGGGATCAAGGGGCTGAATGAGAGCCTGTGATGTGTATGTTTGGTATGTGGGTATTTCCTTAATGAGAATTACTGCCAATTAATTGACACTCAGGTCTCTTCTGCATTTGATCACATTTCTGTTGTGTCCTGTCCCTGCATTTGCACCGTCAATACTGGAACACTACAGGGCCTGAAATTATATTTGCAACAGCACTGGCAGGTGAAAGAAAATGAACAAAGAAAGCTTTGATTTCAGTGACTTAAAGGCAAGAAAGAAGGATCACATTGTCCAGTGAAAACTAACATTGAATTTGAAGGAAGTGTATGCTCTGTTTTGAAAAGGTACCAGAAACCCTTGAGCATTCCTGACCATAAAACATGATTTGTTAGGACACCAACACTTCCTATTTCATTTTAGTGCTCTGCCTAAAGTAGCCACATTTACCAAAACTTGTCCTCTTTAAAATAAAACCAAAAAACTGAATTTTGCTAGGACAGGAGCAATTAGTAGTTAAACATACAATAAATGAAGATGAGACAAAGTCGTTCCAGAAAAAAAAAATTAAAAATCTCCTTTGAAAAAAGGCCAAAAACCCAAACAGAGGCAACTTTGTGTCTGTGACAGGAACAGGAATTGTTTCATGTCTTCATTAGAGCTGTCAGACTTATATCAGTCATAACAGTTTGGTGAGCTTAGAACATTGGCAGAACTTCTGAGTAAACCATTTAGGTCTCATGGTGGGATATAAGAGGAGGCCAAAAAACCCCTCTGAGCAAACACGGGGAAAATGCACAGAAATGAGTTAACAGGGTGACAGAACATGCAATGAAATCTCTTTCCTACAGAATATGTTACATACTCTCAAGAGTTCAGACAGAAAAAGCTGTTTGCAAAATGAGCCCAATTTCAGTCCTAAATAGAGATGCCAAATTCCTGCAAGAGAAACCCCCAGAGAGCATTAAAGAGTGACTTGTTTAACATGGAATGTGTAGCCAGTTCTGTGCAGTCTGAGGGTGCACAGATGACACTTTCTGCTGGTTTGCTCCTTTGGCCACACAAATCCTTCAGCCAGAACAGGAGAGAGGCTTAAAATGCTGCCCTGGCTCAGTCATTTAATATTTGTGTGCATTAATGGTGAAGAATTCCAGCTGCCCAGTGGGGAACACAAAGGAGCTGCAACATCACTGTTACACCACAGGTTTTTTTTTCCCCCCACCTTGATAACTTTATTTTCCTGGATTTTTTTTGGGTGGGAGGTGAAAGATATTTTGGGTTTGAAAGGGTAGTTTTGCTGAGTGTCAAACTTTCCCTTGTATGCAGGAAGAAAAGAGAACCTTAAGGTATTCCCTGAACACACCTCCAGTGCCTGAAGTGCTGTTGGTGGAGCCTGAGACATGGAAGGCTTTATTTGCCAGTGGGAGAGCTGGAATTCTGAATGGCTGCAAAGTCAGGGGTTTTTTATTGACTCAAGCCCTCAGGTGATCTTATTCTCTGTATAACAATGAGCCAATTTATCCCCACTGGGTTATGGGAATTTTTTGTTGTACCATATATGCTGCATCTGGCACACAAGCCTATTAAAATCATGGGCTAAATGAATTGTTACCCACACAGTTAGGAAAAAAATATTAAAAAAATAAATTTATCACTGAAGATACCATGATATTGCCAAGTTATTTCACTACTTGGGGACCAAATCTTAAAGTCAAAACCAATCCCAAAATAAAACAATCCCAAAATCCTCATCTGACCAAGCCCATCTGATCAAATGATTATTTTTCTTCTGTTGCATCATCAATATTAAAATTGTTCTACTTCATTGGGAGACTGAGCTGTTTAAAGAAACATGAATCATGAAAGTCAGGAGTTTGATTTGTCATTCTCATTTGCTGTTTGTCAAATATGGAAAAATCTACATTTATCAGCACTTTTTACACAAAAAACCTTCCCAAAGAAGCCTGTAATTTAATGCAGCCTATTAAGGAAGTGCATTTAATTTCCATAGCACAGGATGAGCCCAAGTGCCAGGGATGAGCAGGACTCACCTTGGTGGTGTAGGTGTGCCCATCAGAGCCACAGACAGGGCTGGCATGTGCCAGGGCACAAGGCTTGCACTTGGCCATGTTGGCAGCTCCCCCCCAGTGCTTCTGGGCCAAGGTGCCCTTCTTCTGTCGGAGGCTGCAAAGTAAGAACACACCAAGTTTATTGAACATGTTTGTACAAACCAAGGAAATCAAAACTTCTCTGAGTCAGGCAAAGCTGGATTTTCGACGCAGTATTAATTCAGAACAATTTCAGCTGGAAAAGATCTTTAAGATCATTGAGTCCAACCATCAACCCAGCAGTGCCAAGGCCACTAAACCATAATTTAAAGCAAGTAAATTAAATACAGCTCCTACCAATGCTTCTATAATATGGCACATTACAGCAGGCAATCTGAGAAGACATAAATTTGTAGCAGCCCCAGATTTACATTACTTGGCAGTTTCATTTTGATTTACAACCACAAATGACTTCACTTCAGAATCCACCATGCTGTTGAGCTGCACAGTGTTTCTGTCACACAGGCAAGTGAGGTCACATCAGGTTGTATTTAGAGATATTTTCCCCAGGATCCTCAGAGTTGCCAAATTATTGATAAGGTAGCGAGGCTTTGAGAACAAAATCCTTTGAAAAACAATGCAATTTATCCCATGCTTATGAAAATGTACAAAATCACCAAATCCCTTTGACATTGTACCTGCAGGAGCCCTGTTGACACACCAGCTATTGAAGGACCAGCCCACATTCCCAGGTCACTCACAGTCCCCCCAGGAATGACCCAAAGTGCCAGAGCATCTCCAACCCCCCCAGTGTTGGTCCTATGGGAGTGTCTGGAGTTGTCCTCAAGTTATGGGACACAATTATTGCATTAAAAAGACATCTGCTCCCAAAACTTAATCCCAAACATGTCCATTGATTGTGACTGAGGGCTCATTTGCCTGTCCCAGTGAACCCCCTGACTGGTGCAACATCAGCAGCAGCCTAATGTTGCAGCTGATTAAGAGTTTGCTTTAGAAGCCACAAGCCAGTGGTACAAAGCAGAAACCTTTTGGTCATGGCCACTTGTGCTTCACTTGAAAGCATTTCCAAGGCAAGGCAAAGCTTTGCTGGAGACTGGGGAGAAAAATAACTGCCATCTGTTCTTGTACCACAGGAAAAAAAAAAGATATAACAGTTCAGCCAGAAATGCATTTCAATGTGCTGCTGAATGACTTTATCACAGTTTTAGAAAAATATATACAGATATTTTTTAAAGCAATTTCACTACAGCTTGCAATTTGCCACACAATATCAACGCTGATGTAATGACACATTCAGCTGCTCAATAATAAAAATTCTATTCTTTCAGCTCAGTTCGAGTTTTCAAGTCCAACCTTTGTCAGAGATGAATACTACTATTAAGAAGATTGTGCCCACAGAAGGAATCCAATCATGATATAATAAACTATGAAAATAGAAGCCAAGTATTTAAGACTAAATTCTCTTGTTATTTTGAAGAAGTTTCCTTAATGGAGAGAGCAGCAGTGCCTCTTCCAGATGCATTTTGCCTCACTGAGGTACCACCACAGCAGATGCTAAAATCCAGAATCCAAATCCAGCTGTGGATCTCTTAGGCTGAGGCTGAACAAACTGTTTATTCCACTTTTTATCAAAATGTAACCATTATCTTCTTTTCTCCAGCTCTTTCCATTACTGGCATGTTTTTTGGTTTGGGTGTTTTTGGGTGGGTTTTTTCAGCTTGACATGAAAATTTCCTCATTCCCTTTACTTACAGCCCTGCATTTCTGCAAGTGCATAAACTCAGAGTCAAAAACATGTTTGAATGTTGTAGATACTGATGAGTGGAGTGTGGAAAGAAAAGAGAAAGAAGCTGTGCAGAAGGATGGGTCATAGCACAAAGCAGACTTTCTACCTCTTCACTGGCTCTAAGTCCCATGATCCTAAACCACAGATCCTTATCTATATGTAAAATTATTAAGAACACCACCTTAGGATTAATTAGAGAAAATCAACTAAGAAATGCTAAATTTGAAGTGTGTGATTTAGTGCCATCATCGTCAGCCACCAATGGCACAGGATGGAGATGAGGCACTGAACTAACGAGCACCTCAGCAGACTTAGGTGTATAATTGCAGTTTTCAGCCAGAGTGATGCCTCACAAATCACAGGATCTGAGTGGCAAGCAGAAAATACATTGCAAAACACCTGTGGACCAAACTACATCAGGCATTTTATATTACAGGCTCGAAAGAAAAGTCCTCTCATCTGTCTCATAGAATCATAGAATCGATTGGGTTGGAAAAGACCTCCAAGATCATCAAGTCCAACCCTTGGTCCAACTCCAGTCCCTTTACCAGATCATGGCACTCAGTGCCACGGCCAAGATCAGTTTCAAAACCTCCAGGGATGGGAAATCCACCCCCTCTCTGGGCAGCCCATTCCAATGCCTGATAAGTCTCTCTGCAAAGAATTTTTTCTGCTCTCCAACTTCAATTTCCCCTGGCAGAGCTTGAGCCCATCGTGCCCCCTTGTCCTATTGCTGAGTGCCTGGGAGAAGAGACCAACCCCCACCTGGCCAGAACTTCCCTTCAGGCAGTTCCAGACAGTGCTGAGGTCACCTCTGAGCCTCCTCTTCTCCAGGCTGAACACCCCCAGCTCCCTCAGCCTCTCCCCACAGCACTTGTGCTCCAGTCCCTTCTCCAGCCTCGTTGCTCTTCTCTGGCCCCGCTCCAGCCCCTCAATCTCTTTCCTGAACTGAGGGGCCCAGAACTGAACACAACACTCAAGGTGTGGCCTCCCCAAGGCAGAGTCCAGGGGAAGGGTCACTGCCCTGGGCCTGCTGGCCACGCTAGTTTTGATACAGGACAGGATCCCCTTGGCCTTCTTGGCCACCTGGGCACACTGTTGGCTCCTGTTGAGCTTCCTGTCAATTAGTACCCCCAAGGTCCCTGTCTCAAATCTCCAGTCTCTACACAGCCTTTCACCTCCCTGCTCTCATTCAGGATTCACATTGCAAAGCCAGATCCTAGGGGGAAATTCTCATGGAGTTTTTCACTCTCCTATCATCACTTTAAAAAAAAAAAAGAAAGAAAATACAAGTAATTAAATGTGTTTGTTTCAAGCCATTCCAGCAGCTCCTTGAGCCTGGTGGCCCTTTCCATCACTTTGCTGAGTATAAAGAACATGCACAGCTTTAGGCTGGAGCTCATTCTCTCTGCAGCAGCAACAACCACAACTCAGGTGTGTCCCTTTAGCTGGAGCTGGAACAATTCCACCTGAAAATGTGAAGGGAACATTATTCTCTTCCTACCCCCCACATTCATCTTCAGCATCTTCTAATAACAATAAGATAAAACTTACTCTCACAGAGAGTGATGTTTAATAACATGAAGAATTCCAAAGCATTTCATTAATATAAACCAAAACCTGAAGAGTTTCAGCAGCACCTCATATGATGTGTGTGATGGGGCAGGCAGGGCTGCAGGGGCCTGGAAGGGGGGGGAAGAACCATCCTGGCTTGCAAAAATTAATATATTCCTTGCAAGACAAATGTTTGTCAGAAACAATACTGCAAAGTGTCACTCCATTTGGAGCAAGTCAAAAGTGATTTTTGTCAGTGTGGCCAAGAGAGCAACAGCTGGAAGTTTTAACTGGATACCCAAATTCCACACCCCCACCAAAGCTACAGGTAAGCACCTATTCTGTAAAAAAAACCATATATTTTCCAAAAAACAAACATGTGTTTCTCTGGAGTGATATTTTGAGAGGCTGGATAAGACTTTTGGAACCTTTTCAATCCTACCAACACATCAAACATCCAAACAAACACATTAAAAGCTAGACAAGAACATTGGCTGCCATAAGCAGCCAGGCAGCAAATCCCTTCTCAATGGGAGTGCCCATTGCCACACTGGGAACATGCTCTGCTGTGCTAATCACCTTGGGTTACAATAAATGTGTCAGGAGCAAGCCAGGCCAAAGCAAATTAGGCCTTTTTATTTTCATTTTTTTCCTGACAACCAACTTTAATGCTGCTTTAAGTCCCCATTTCTATTTTCAATATTCCAGAAGCAAAACCACATGGATGTTTTGCTCAAGTATTAAGATTTGTAGGCAAACCCTGCCTGCTTTTGCTTTCCAGACTTGGGAACCAATGAACCAAAAGGCAGAAGATTTAAGGAGTTTTTAAGTCTTACAGAATTGAGCCTCTTAATGCTTTAACACAGAGAGAAATTTTAGTGGTTTAAGACATTCACACTTCACCCAGGGAGAGCTCAGCCTCATTATAAGCACAAATACTCAGCACCAGCTCTGGTGCACTGAAGTTTTCAAGTTTCTTTGATAAAGCTTGAAATAGTTGCGCGTGACTTAGGAATTTTTGGTTGATATAAGGTCTAGAAAGAAAGATACACCACTTACCCCACACTGGGAAAACACAGGGAGATGGCACCTGGCTGGCACAGGAGCAGGGCCAGCACCCCAGGGCTTCCAGATGTTTCCAGCCAGAGGCCAGGACTGTGCATGGCATTTCTGGCCAGAGCCCCACAAACACCTGCACTCCAGCAAAGAGCTGCCAAGCACAGAGTTTGTGCAAAAAGGAGCTCAGAAACTCAAAAAACCTTGGCTCCACCCAAGATTTGATGGCTTCCAGGTGTGCCCTGGGGAGCTCAGCCCCAAGTGGGGGCAGCTGGAAGGCTCAGGGATGGGCACCACCAGCTCTGGGCACTGAGACAACCTGCTGGGAGTGTGAGCTGTGCCTTTGGTTCTGCAGCAGTTCATTAACACAAAGGCTCAAATAAAGCATCTCACACTGAGTCATAAAAAACCCCAACAAACAAACAAACAAACAAACCAAAAACACAAATCAAAAGCAAATCCAAAGCCTTAATTCCTGACCAGCCCTTTGACTGGACAGCATGGGCTGGGCTGTTTAGGGAATCTCTTTATTATTTCTTACAGTAATTATTTCAGGAACAGCACAGAAGAGCATATATGGAAATAAACTCTGGTCATGAGCCAAAATAAAGTTACTTGTACAAACCCAAAGTTTTGGGGTTTTTTTACATTTACAATTTGATTATTGTCCATTTAATTTTAAATTTTACACAAGTCCTAGAATGAGGAATAATTTCATTTTTATTTGCCTTATAATGCTTCTGGAAAAATTGAAATTTTAGACTATTTCAAAGTGGCATTTTTAAAAGGTAGAAATTAATCTTTTAGGGTGAAACCTGGAGGGCATCACCCAAGAGCATCACAAAGAGGGAGGAGGAAATGGATAAGATATCACCCAATACTTCCAAACTATTGCACAAAGTTTATTTTCTTACCATTTACTGAACTAATTGGCCAATTCTAATTAATTTACATATTGGAAAGACAATGATCTCTTAGTCCCTCTCTGCAGCTGATTGCAGATGGGGATGGAGTCTCTGGGTGAAGCTGCTGTGAATTCAGTATAACACGATTAGGTGGGGTATAAAAACATGAAATCAAAGGCAGGACCTTGAAGTTTGATCCAGAACGTGCAAAGAGAGTATCAGTGTTCAGTTTAGATGCAACAGCTCACCAGAAAACAGGGGCATGTCAGATCTGAACAGGCTGTGTCATATTTCCATAGAAAATAATGACTAAAACTCTGAAAAACAATTGAGAAATTATAATCTAACAACTCAAAGTATGTCAAGTTTTCTTCTCCCAATTAATATTTGTCAGCCAGTTAGAAACAACCCAAATATCAACAGCTTTTATAAGCAAGACAAAGTCTGTGCTTTTATGTGGTTACATTTGATCATCCAAGTGCAAATTCAACTGAAGCTGTAAATGAACTTCAGGATTGGTGAAGATACAAAGGGCACTAAAACTCTTTCATTCCAAAGGAAATTTATCACATCAGGAATATGTTACTCTGCTTCAAGAGCTCTTATTCCCAAAAGCACCCACAGTAAATTATCAGATTAAGCACTGATGGGTTTAGTGCAATCACAAATGAGGTTCCTTTGAACACAAGTTGGCAGTTGCTGTTTTGAAAGCCCTGCCAAAGTTTTGGGAGGAGGGAGAAAAAAAGGAGAAGTTTCTCCTTAGACTTTAGAACTTATTCAGTAATTTTAGTGGACAAGAATAAGACACTTTATCCAAAGGAGATTTTGTTTGGTGAATTTTCAAAGGTCTGCTGCAAACAACAGCAGAAAGTTTCTCACAAACCCCAACAAATAAGTTACACAATTTCTACTGACAAAAAAGTATGAGGTAAAGAAAGAGTGAGATTGGTACTGTCTCTTTTGGTTCTTTAACTCACTGTTTCAGTGAAGTTACACAAATGTAGAATTTGGCTCAATTCATGTTGCAAATCACCTCTTGGTTTTTCTGTGCCTCAAATCATACAACCACTCACTGCAGGTCCTGTCTGAACAGTGTTGAGTTGCTCAGGAATTTTATGACAAAACAGGCCTTAGGTCCAAAATACTGACCTGATAAAACCAAATTGTCTCATGGAGATGAAGTGGTGTTACTGAACTCCTCCTGCCACTGCCACTCCAGGTCTTGATGGTGCTGTGCCAGGTCAGCCAGGCTGCAAGGGGCCTGGAGCACCCAAGGCTGGGGCTTTGCACATTCCTTGGCATGTAAAGTGCCAGGAACAGAAAGTCCTGTTCCTGTTTCGTCTGCTCTCAAACCACAAACCCCAAAGCTCTCAGAGCTCTGCTCCTTGCTGGGCTGATTGCATGGAAGACCAGCTCTTCCCAGAGGTCTCTTCATGAAGCAAAAGCCCCCTCAGCATCCCCAAGGTGGGCAGTTCCCTGGAAGGCAGGTTTGGATGAGCCACCCATGGGTGGGCACATCTGCTGCAAGGATTCCTCAGGGCAACTTGTCTTCAGGTGTCTGTTGTGCACATTAATTTTCAAACACAGCTCACGTGGAGACATTTCTAAACTCTAGGATTTACTTCATCCATCTTCCTTTCTTTCTAGACTTTATATCAACCAAAAATTCCTAAGCCAGATGCAACTATTTCAAGCTTTATCAAATAAAATTGAAAACTTCAGAGCACCAGAGCTGGTACTGAGTATTATATGTATAATGACTTGCTGAAGCTGGAACAATTCACTGTGGGGAGAGTTTAAAAGGTACTGTCTGTGCCTTCTCTTATGCACAGTTTGCTCTTGTCTCTCTGGAGGAAGCTTATCACACTAAAGATAAACCAGCACTACCTGCCTGTTTCTATCTTTCCTCTGCAGAAGTTGTTCCTCTTGTTCTTGAGGAAAAGAATAACAAAGCTGGAATATATCAGTATAAATGGCAACGCTCTCTTCTCTCTTTGTATCATTTTGGGATCCTGTTTATTGCAGTTAAGAGCTTGGCCTCACTTCTACAACCTTTCAGATTTTTCACAGGAGCTTTATGGACCTTGAGCCACCACCAGTCAACTGTGTGAAGAAAACAATCTACAGATACTACCTTGGGAAAAAAAAAGTACTATGGTATTGAATCAGATACAGACTCTTTATTTAATCCAAATTCTGAAAAATGAGAACAGCCACAGGATTACAGCCATTTCTCTACCTGCATTTTACACCTTCACATACAAAGAATAATAACATGCATTCAGCATCATCCCACTGCACTTAATACCAGCACTTCCTTTGATTTCAACATCCAAAGAAATATTTTCTCATATCTCATTGTACCAAGGCTACTGATTGCTTTCTCTTGCTGCCTTTGCATCTGCTCCCCAACAGATCTGGGATTAAAGAGCCATAAGAAACAAAGTCCACAACTCACTGTACCTTGGTAGATGTTCAAAGGTCCTTCATGGGCTTGGCAGTGACTGGGGAACCTTCTGGCAGAATGAGGCTCATTCAAGACCTTCTCCCACAGCAAATGGATTCTCTGCCTACGTGCTGTTCTTTCAAACAATGACACCAGTGAGATTATACTGGGAATTAAACCTGGAGAGCACCAGTAGCCACAGGAGTGTTCCCAGAAAGCAGGTTGTACTCAGAAGGTAGAGTTGGAGATGACAAAGAGGCAAGAATTTAAGCAAAAACCTCAACTGTTGAGGTGAAAGTGTATCAGGTGCCATTGCAGTGAAATGAAAAACAGGTATTTCCAAGGGAGGAGGAAGAATCAAGCCTTTATTTCTCACCAGCAGTAGGAAGGCAGAACAAAACAAGCATGGAGAAAAAACACACCAGAAGGAATTTGCCAGCTAGATACAGGGGAGGCTGAAAGTTTGGTACAGCAGCAAGAAAAACCCTGACACATCTTGCAGGGAAAATGCCCTGAAGATCCTTACATGGATCCCACCAGGCCCAGCCAGCAACCAGCTCTTGAAAGAGAAGAAGGAGTCTTGGGGCCCAGGGTGCTCAGGGTTATTGGCTCTGCAAGATGAAGGAATCTTTTTCTTTCTTATTTTCCTGTGTGCTTTAAAGGAACAGAGGTCTTGGAAAAGCTGACATGGATTCTGAGGACCCAGAAGGGCAGAACAGCAGTAGGGGAATGACTGAGATGATAAAAGTGCTGCAGGTGATTTCTGAGATCCAACAACACCGAGGCAGAGAAGCCCCAAAAGCCACCACTGAGTGAGGCTACTCAGCAACAGCAGGGTCTGTGTCTAAACAGATATAACTTGTCATTAAGGAGACTCTTGAACTGCCAAGACAGCTCCCCTGCACAGTATCAGGGTCTCTCAGTACAAGAACCTTTCTGAGCTGTTTGTTTCTGGCTTTACTTATTCCTGGACTGAAAATGATATGATTGTTTGGTAGGGCCATTAGAGAAGCACATGGATTTCTGCCTTGGAGCACTTCAATACATAAAACTGGTGTTTGAAAGTTCCACTTGCAGTCTTAGCTAACAGATTTTTGTGCTTACAGGCAATTTATTTTTTCATCTAAATTCCAGATGATTTTTACCTTTTAGACCTAATACATATGCTCAACAGCTGCACAGTTGTCTGAAAACAGGCAAGGTACACAAAGGAAAAGAACCAAACCCAAAAATCCACACAAACATGAAATCCTGGTGTTCTTAAAAGTCATTGTGCTCTCCTGAATAAATAACACAGCTTCTAAACCCTGCCTGTTCTCATGAATTTTCATAAGAGAATTATTTTCCTTTTCATCATTATTTTTCTACCAACATAAAAAGGAATCTCAGGCACCAACCAAACTATGTAAAACTAAAATGAAGTGCCTTGAATTTCCAAGGAGGAGGGGAGATAGCAGGAAGTCCATAATGAAAGCTGAAATCTTCCTCCCCACTCCTCTGTTTGTAGGAATCTCCAGCAGCCACTTCTGAACCCTGCACTCCACAGGCTGAGATGCAGAACTTGGCACTGGGTTTTTAAGGTGAGTTATGCAGCAAATGAAACACTTTTTATTTGCCACTGGCCTGTCTGTCCTGCTCTGACAGCCTGTGGGTTTTCTCCCTGTTACCAAAAAAGAATAGATCCTAAGAGGATGAAGGTACCTTTTCCTCTGCCCAGGATCTATTTATTTTGATATGGAAATAATGTATTGAGCAGGTCTTCCTCCTCCTGCTGGCAGAACTTGCCAAGGTGTCTGAGGAAGCTGAACTGCTGATGGGATGTGAGATTAATGTGAGCTGGCAGCTTTGTCTGGGGAGGAAACTGCTCCTCCCTCCCTCTGCCCTGTTTCATGCAATTAGGCAGCTTCAAAATCATTTGCAGTGAAGGTGGCAGAGCATTTCCCACCATGTCCCTGCCCCAGCTCATATTTCCAGTCCCACTGCAGAACCCTGAGTGGCTGTAGCTGTGCAAACACAAAGGGGCAGGTCACTTGGGAAGGCTAAAAATCCAGGGAGAATTCTTGGCAGCCTTTAATAAAGTCCCAGCATGACCCTCCCAGAAGCTGTGGAGGGAAAAGCAAAGCTTTCCAACCATCCTCCTCCTCGGCCAAATGCAGAGGTGTGTGAAGTTTCACACCATCCCAACTCCACTGGGTGGTGACTCCACAGACATCCAGGATGAAAGTGTTGGGACAAACTAATGGGCTGGAAGAGGTGGCAGCCCCTCCCTGGGGGCTCCATCAGCTCCATGTCCTCCAGCCCAGTTTAGAACTCAGCCTTATTTATTCTGCCAGTGGCACAGCTCAGTCATGTGCAACACACTCCTTAATTCCACATTCCAAAATGTCCTACTGCTCCAAAAGTGAGAGTTTGTGATTTTTTTTTCCCCCCTGAAGAAAAAAGGTTAAAAAAAAAATCTTATTGTCATTTTGCAACTGCAGGGGAAAAAATCAACCCTTTCCCAAAGCATCCTTAGGCAGCTCAGCTGAGTTCTGCTTCATTATGTTGCTTTTGCTTTCCTTGAGGCGAATAACGTGCAATCCTCACCAAAAAAATTTGACATATTGCTGGTAGGAATGAGAAAGTAAATGAATTTTAAAAAAAAATATTGCAAAAATTCTTGCCCTGAAGGCACTAAACCAAATGTTTCTTTTTAAAAATGACTGCACAGTACTTGTGCTGTGTGAATAGTTGCTGCCATGGTACAAACAATCAGTTACAAGCTGTGCTAGCAAAATATTTGCCCCTTCTGACACATTTTATTATGTGAGAGGCTTATTAAATTCTCAAGAAATCTACAGCAGATTAAGCTGTTGAGGATTTTTACAATTAGCATCGATTACCTAAGAATTCATGTGTGATTTCTGAAGAGAATGAGCTTGTCAAGCAAAAGACAATTAAAAAAAAAATCAATCCCAAAGCCACCTCCAGAGTGTAGTCACAATCCACTGTACAAGGGTGGTTTGGGGAAATAATCAGAATGCAGTTTCCTGTGTCAGAATAAAATGAATGTTAGTGAAATTCATGGAAAGCCAACCCGTTATAAACACTATAAGGAGCTGGGTAATTTTAAAATCCCATCCTTTTTAGCATCTAAATAGGATAATGCTCCTGTTGCTTATTCAGCACTGCTGATGTAGAGAGCTCGGGACTCTGAATGGCTGAACATCCTCCTGAATTTCTGAGTGTTGTAGAGAGCTCAGGACTCTGAATGGCTGAACATCCTGCTGAATTTCTGAGTGTGTTCAGGGCTGTCTGTCTGGTTATTGGATGCTGGAGATGGAGCTCATGAAACCCACACCATTCCCAGCTCTCAAATGAGGCCATCAAGAGCATTACCCATCTCCTCTCAGGCTGTGTCCTAATGAGAGGTGACTACAGCTGCAGGAAGGTCCCAAGTGATGGACAGCATTTACATAATCACATTAATTTATGGTGCTTTGACTGCACATGATCCAGTGGAGAGACAGCACATGGTGCAACACACCTTGAGGGAACATTTGATGATGAATGCAATGGACACGCTCGTGGGAAGAGCAGGATCCACGTTTCAGGAGGTGCTTCCACTGAATAATTAAGGTTTCACTTTGCTGTGCCCTTGAATCCCAAAGCCTGGCACTCCTTCTTCCCTACTCTTGGATGGTACAGCTCCACAGGCTCCCCTGCCATGGAGGCTTAAAAGCCAATTATACTGTGTGAAAAAACCAGACTCAACCAGTTGCATATTTAGACAGAAAGTGTAACATTACATGGGACTTCGACAGGTCTTGTAAAAGAAATACAGATTTAAATGCTTTGCTGCTGAGTTATTAAACAGGAATCAGTTTCTGCAGAGGGTGTTGTTGGCTTCAGATGTGCCACCTGACTTTGAATCCCTCCTTCCCCCTCCAATTTCACTTCAGCACACGTGTCCCTTTGTTGATTGTGCTCTGGTCACCTGCACATCTGTGTTCTCACCACTTTGACACTTGAGTCCTTGGAAGTCTGAGAACCTTTGTAGGTGCTGGCTCTGGTTTGTCCTTCACTCTCCTTGCACAGTTGCTGTGATTTCCTCTCAGGATCACCCTGTCCACGTTAGAAGCTCCCTATGCCACAACCAAACACACCAGGTTTCTTCTCACATCAGTCTCTGTATTTCAGTCCCTGTTTCTCTCTCAGGTGGTCCAAAACCAAGCAAGAATTTCAGAACTAATGAAGGAACGAATTAACAACCCCCTCAGCCTTCTGGGCTCTTCCTTTGCTAAGTGTTGCAAATGAAAAGATTATACACACATAGAACACAGAGGCTCCAGAACTGACCTGTGGATGAGGTGCTGAGCAGGACTGACCACAGGGGAATTCAGTTGGGCAGTCTGGGATTTCAGGTAAACTGGATTAGCTGAGACTAAAAAATGTGTCAAAAATGTGTCTCTGGAAAGAGATTTAAAGCTGGAGACTGACCACAATAAAGGCAGACACATGACAAGGTGTGGCAATGAGGAAGGGGCAGAAGAATTTATACAACTAAACTGTAAAACACCCTTTCTGTTCAACATGAACCATCAACTTAAATGGCAATAAGGTACAAAGAATTGGTAAAAAAAAGAGGAAAGAAAAGGCAGGGGACACATAAGTTGCTGTATTTCTATCTTCTCAGTTGCCTTCTGAGCAAGGCAAGAGAGCAGATGTGAGACAAGAGGAGCAGGTTTGAGTCTTCATTAGTGTTTTCATCTCTTCTTAACTAACTCTGTTCTCTTGACTTCTTAACTCGTTAAGCAAATGAACAAAAAAATACTTACATTATGTTTTACTACCAAGGTTAATTAGTCTTCCACGCTTGATGATCACCGATTGTAACAACCAACTAATTAGAGAGGTTTGTTTTGTTTCATAAAAGAAGATGGATTGCCTGGTGATCAAAGCTCGAGGCTGGATAAGTCAGAGGAGCCAAAGCCCCAACTGTCACTCCCCATACACATCACAGAACATTTCCCAGATATTATCATAATAAAGCTGTGACAGAGTTACAAGAACAAAAGTACCATGAGCAGAACATCTTGGGTCTTACAAATACCAGTAAGGAAGGAAAAGTTGCAGGGCTCAAAATTCTTTTGGCAGCGAAAGGAGAAAGAAAAAAAGGGGAAACAGAAGAAAGATTGAGAAGAGAATGTGAAGTCATGAGGTTGCACCAGTGGCAGTTAAATGTTACTTCACAACAAAATAGGTTAAATTTGAGTGTGGAAAACGTTGTTAGTAAAAAGTTTGCAAAGATTTACCTGCAGTATCTTCCCCAAGACTTTTACAAAATTATTCCTTTCTAGCAGAGTGTTCTACATGAAAAACTTACTGATTATTGACTCAGTCCAATTGGGTAAAACTGTGACCACAGGACAAAACTGCCCTGGCCCAAATCATAACTGTTGTGACAATCCTTTCTTAAGTCCCTTAAAAAATTGTTCAGGCCAGGGGACAACAAATAAAAAATCACAAAAATAAACAGGAGACAAAATCTATCAATGAAAATAATTGAGATTTCAAGGAATGTGCAGAGCATGTTTTAGCCCTTGGATGTATTTTCCTTTTTTTGGAAAAGAAACATCATTGTGAAATTTGACACAGTTGTAAAAGAGCCTCAAGGTACAAAAATTGTGCTTTATTTTAAAGCTGCTTTATGTTCTATGGGAACATGTTTATTAGATGTGGGAGGCAACATAAGCCCTCATTAAGGGACAGAATAATTTCTTTTCAAAGTGCACATCTAGACAGGAGAAAAGTACAAAGATGCCAGAGAAGATTTATTTCAGGGCAAGCTTTGCTGACAAATTCAAATAATAATATAAGTGAAATATTGCAGTGGTGAAGAGAAGTCACAGCACTGAGAGTTCACAAGGTTTGGGAGCAGGAGGAGCAGCAAGTCCTCAGAACCTTCTGAAGCCTTTGCTCTCCCTGGAAAAGTATGAAGAGAAATAATGAGAGAAGTTGCTTATTCTTCAGTATGTAAAGGGAATTCTAAGGAAAAAAAGGAAGTTGAGGGCTATGGGGAAAGTGTATTTTGCAATAGCCACTTATTAAAGATACTGTGCCAGAAAATGGGCCAGAATGGAGACTGGGGAAGGTTTTTAGTGGTTGGCATTGATCAGAAAGCAGGGAAGGGCCTGGGAAAGGATTTCATCTCTCAGAAATCATGATACAGTATCTTTAATCTCTACCATTGCAGAAATAATATGAAAGCAGCAATGCTGGGTCACTTCCAAATAATGAAAAGAGGAGAGAAAATGTCTCTGGACACTTTTCCAGGAGCAAAACCATCCTCTGACTCTGCAGATAATAATGAAAAAAAGTCTTATTTGCTGTAGGTACAAATGATAATTGATACTGGAGTCAGTTTGGGGTCACCCTGTGCCACAGACTCTCCTCAGAACCTTCACCCAAAAGGAGCTTGTCAAACCCCAGGACAGGAGGTGGGGACTCCACCAGTCTGACTGGACTCCATCCCAAAGGGGTCCCCTGGGAATACAGGAGTGAGGTTTATTCAGCAGCACAGACTCAGCCAAGCTCCAGGCCCAGCTCAGTGCCACAGCCATCAGGCTGCTGAGGGAATTTGGAATAATTAATGAACAGAGCAAATCCCTTCTCCAATTAACACCAAGAACTCCAGACTTTTGGGGAAAGCCATGAAGATAAGTCAATAATCAGAGAGCAGAAGATCCAGAGGACAATTCCACCTGAGTGACAAGGTTTGAGCCTCTCTTTTTCACATAACAGCTTCAAGGTCCCTTCACCATCTACTCACATTTCTGAGGTGAGACACTTTCTTGTCCAAAACTGTCCTTTGCATTCCTAGGAAATGCTTTGCTGAACTGACAGACAAACCCTCGTGCTGGAGGACTCCAGAACAGTCTCCTCAACTCTTCCAGCTGAAATCCTGTTTTCATTGCAATCTCATTGCCATTTCCACTCTCTCAAAGTGTTCCAGGGTTAAAAGATCTCAGCAGGGAGCTGAGTACAAACTGAGGCTGTGAAAGCTGCACAGATAATTCCACAAAGTTGAGAGCTAATCCGAGACCATTAAAAACTCCAC
Source organism: Willisornis vidua nigrigula (assembly GCA_021164005.1). NCBI lineage: Eukaryota > Metazoa > Chordata > Aves > Passeriformes > Thamnophilidae > Willisornis > Willisornis vidua. The sequence goes on from JAJPCS010000204.1 coordinate 65,537, forward strand.
AGTCTGAAGGACTTTATCTAATTGCCATATTTGATTTCAGAGAGGAGGCAATTTCACACTGGCTGTAATGCAAGCTTTCTTCTTCTCATTTATTTTTTTTAGAGTAGGAAATAACTCAGTGAAATCTGTCAGAAATTTTGGCTTTTTAAGCTGCAGTTACTGAACATTCTGTATTTACTTGCAATGAATCTTTTAGGATTTCATTGTGAAAGCAGAGAACATAAATGCAATAATTGATAACGAAATGAAGGCCTGAGACTTCTCTCATAACTAATTTGAAAACCTGTTAATCTTCCTGCCCTTGCAATTCCACAAAGATTTAATAGCACAGATCTGTAGAAATGTTTCCTGGTAATTATGGTCCATTAATGTAACAGAATCTATCAGGATATCTTTGCTATTTATTTATTTATTCATTTTAGACAGCCAGTTAAGTGCCTTGGAATGAATATACAGATCAAAGATATCACAGAATCCCAGAATAAATTCAGCTGGGAGGGACCTTTTAAATGACATCTAATCCAACCCTCTGCAATGAGAAGGGACATCTTCCACCTCCCCTTCTTCTGCCACTGAATGTACAGATGAGAAAGGTGACTGTGGATCCTCCAGACATGAAATGACCCAATAAAATGCCAACTCTCAGGCATGTGAGCATGAGATGGGCTTTAATAAAACGCTATTTTCCTGTTGAGCAAAGTGAATGTGGCAGCTCAACATCATCTCCTGCTCCCCACCTCCAGCCCATCACATCACCAGGCTGTGGGAGGCTGAAATGAGAACTCTCTTCAGTTTTAGGGAGCTGTGAAAGGGCTTGTTATGAGATAAAAGTTGATCTTTTGATTACTGGCTCTGAGAGTTTAACACTGATTTTCACAGCAGATGGAAGGGAGGCAGAATGAGGGGAAGAACTGAAAGCACAGAGGAGAATTTCCTTCTTTTCCTTATCAGGTGTTGAAATTCCCATATCTGACCATCTCTTCCAATAATTAGAGAGCACACAGGAGTTTTGGTGATAGGAACTGTCACTACAACACACACTGACTTGGCTCCTTGACTCCTGGCTGCACAATAAGAAATGTCAAGTCTGGCATAAAAATATAATGATTTTTTTTCAAATATAGAAGATGCTCATGGGATTTAAATTGTTATATATTCTAAGACTGATTTAAACCTAAACATAGAAGCAATAGGTCTCCCAACAACATGCTAAGGTGTTACTCTCCATGCCTAAAAAGTGACTGGCTCAGCATTGCCTTTCTCAAGGTAATTTGGAAGTGGAACTGCCATACCTGAGCAGACACACTGGAAGGAGCAAAGATTTTGGGTTGATTTCTAAGTACCATCAATCCTGCCCTCATGCAGAGCTTTAAAAAGACTGTACTTTGGTGGCTCATGTCCATAAATAATGTCACTTGTGGTTCATTGGCTGAATTAATCTGATAGAAAATGACTAAATTGAAAATCCGTAGGTTGAGCTCTTGATGGGCTCTGGCAAAGCACTAAGCAGGCAATCATAAGGTTCTTAATGAAAAGAGAATGATATAAATTGAAATATTAAAGACACAGGAAGTAAGAGCTTAAAAGTTAATTTTGATAACATAACTTGCACCAAATAAGTAAATGATTGATGCAGGAATCTCCCTTTTATTGTTTTTCATGTGCTATTTCTTTCAGAGAGTGCCATTAGGTGGAACTGCGTGGCTATGAAAGGCATCAGACACCTCAGACCACCTTTTCCCATTCCACATTTCACTGACATTCATGTCCTTATTGCTAATCTGCTCTGGAACTGGCAAACCTCTGTAGAAAAGTATCCACAGTGTAATTTTTCTGCAAGGTTTAACTCAAAACTGAAAGCCAAGATATGGTGAATTCCTTAGGGTGGTCTTGGATGTGGTTTCATTGCTTTTCCTGCGAAGTTTTGTGCCTGAAATGGTGAAGGATGTTGAAGGAGTGTCCCAGTTCAGCAGCTGGACCAGTTTATCCCTGTGTGGGTGTGCCCAAAGCTGTGCATTCTAAACCCTCTGGGCCATTGCCCAGCAACTGTTCCCAATGGCCCATTGGCAGCAGCTGCCCAGGGCACAGCTGAGCCCTCAGGCTGGGAGCTGGCTGGGAAAGAAGCCTGGCAGAGGAGCTGGGAGAACTGCCCTGCAGGGAGTCCTTGGCACCTCCACACCCACCTGAGGGCTCAGCTCTGCTCAGGGGCCAGCAACGAGTCCAAACTCCCCCCTGACTGCCAGAGTCAGATCCCCCAGTGTGGAACTCCCTGCTCTGGGGGAGGCACTGGGGGCTCCCACCTGCACCTGAGGGGAGAGAATCTTGGGGGTTGGGGACTTGGGGAACCACTTGGAGGATCCAGAGGAGCAGCAGACCCTGGCCAGGAGGAGCCCCCCACTCTGGCCCAGACTGTGCCATCATCTGCACCAACAGGTTTGTCCCTTCCTTTTACTTTGGACTCGGGGGAACCACGTGGGGCTCAGCACAGGGGCCACCAAACCCCCCTGTGTTTGTGCCCCAGGGGCTGGGTTACACTGCTGGGTTTGGGGGTTAAACCCAATTTCTCTTTGTGCCATTGCATTTCTTGTAATATTGTTATTAAATTGTAACTCTGACTTAAAATCTCTCTTGTGTTGGGTTCGTTTCTCCTGCCGGTTTCCCTTTAAACCAGCACAAGGAGATGTGGAATTCAGCAGAACTCTGCTGAAAACCATCTCAGCTTTGGAGGAGCCAAAGCTTCCCACCCAACAGAGCCACGGGCAGGGGAAAAACTGGCACTACCCAAGGCAGGAGTGTTAAAGGAGAGCCTGGCCCAAGGGATTGGCATCTCAGCCTGGTGTGGGTGCCTGGCACTGCCAGGGAAAGGCTTTAGAGGCAAAACTGGCCGATCCCGGCAGTGCAATGGAAAACACAGACCTGTTTGGGAAGGATAAAGATGAATCTTTGAGGAAGTCAAAACCTGTGTTGAGTTTGCATCACACCGAAGACATTTGGTTGTAAAAGCAGCAAACTGGGCAGCATCAAAAAAGTACAATATTTTTAAGTCCTAATTTGGAAATTTCATCCAAAATGCATTGTTTGGAATATTGACTGCAATTGGGATGTGTAAATGCCATTTTACCAACATGCAGATTTTAAACATTTAGTATTTTTTCCTATAGAAAAGGGTGTTGGAAATTGAAGAAAAGTTTTAATAAAATTCCTTTGCTGCAAACATCAGTCCCAACCTTCCAAAAACATCCCTTTTATTAGCACTAAAAAGACTTCCACTAAACACATTCATGTCCTGGGGCTTCTACTGCAAAAACCAGCCATAAATTTAGAATCTCCAGTAAACAGATTACTGTATAAATAGAGAATAATTTTCAGAGCATTGGAGGTCATTTGTAAACATTAAATAATAATTTCTGACTGACTGGATCACTCAACAGATTTCAGATAAGGATAAACAGCAAAAAAATACACATAATAAATATTACTACAAATTGACTTCCAGCAATTCTATGGTTAAGATTTTTAGCATATAGAAAATACAAAGAGGGTGAATTGGGAAATACATCCTTAATTTACTGGGCTGTGGTAAATCCAAGAATATTGAGATTCCAAGTTGTGGGAGGATTAATGTAGTCATAGAGAAGGTCAAGCAACAAGTCAAGCAGAAATACACCAAAAGTCCTAAAAGTTCAGTGGTCAAAAGGATTGTGGAACTGCTCCCTTGGACCCACATCCTCAAAGACCTCCCTGCCTGTATTTTAATATTAGTGATGATGAAGATGTAGGAAGATTGAAAAACTACTGAAAATCCAGGAGTTATGAGGCTACTTTGTATGCAAAGACTCAAACCTTCTCAGAGGATGGGGATCCAAAGGCAGTGAGTCCTTTCCAACTCTTTTCATTTGTTCATTATTCATTTGTTGGCAAATCTCGTGACATTTGCCAAGCAGATGACATTTATCCCAATTACTGTTTTCATTTCTTGCTCCCTTTAAAATGAGCAAGAGGAGCTTCACAAACAAGAAAAAAGCCAACACCCCTCGTGCTACCAACAGCTCCCAGTCCAAGGCAGGAAGAGACAAATGGCATGGAGGAGGTGACTGAACTTTCAGCTCAGCCTTTTCCAGATATCTCCAGGGAAACAGGAGCTCTGGGATGCTCCCCCAGCTTTGGATGCTGCCCCTTGACAAGCTGGTAAGAGATTTGTGTGTGACCAATTCTGCAGCCTACAAAAGGACCCACTGAGATAGTAAAGGCATTGAAGAACAAACATTGTCTTGGCCTTATTTTATCTTTCATGTATTTAAGTTTTCCTGCTGGCTTGTGTTCCCCACGAGGCTGCTGCACAAACTTACAGTCACACTTTAACTTTCAGACATGCATTTTCCATCATGATGCATTTAACTTACATATTGCTCAGTTCTCAGAGCTCTAAACACTGAATTTTATATATAGTTTATTTGCAATGCTGAACTAGATATGGTTTGCATTTAGTTCAAACTCCCTCCTCCCTCTCCTTTTTTTATCATGTTTATAAAACCCTGTTTTACATTACAGAGAAAAGGAATTTTGGCTACTGTGTGTTTCTAGTGAGGATGAAACAAGTGTGGAAGTGCTTGGAACAGCAAATTGCACTTATATCTACCACAGATATCAATCCAGAGACCACAGAACATCAAAGCCAGAACTGTTCTCCAGAAAGCTCAGTGGAAAGCCCACCTGGAATAAGGACTTTCAAACTGCAGACACTCCACCAGGGCTAATGGAAGAATCACCAGAGGTTTCAAGCAGGCCCTTAAAAGAGGGGCTTAATTTAAGAAATAAAGACTAAAATCTTAACAAGTCATGACTCAGAGTCATTGCAATGACTAAAGATGTGTAAAGAGTTTAAACAGCAGGAAGACAAAGTGGTAATTTTGGGTTTCAGTTCTTTACTGATCTCAGGAGCCCGACCTGATGAGCTCTGCTACAAAGGGAGAAACTGAGACAGGCAAGAGGAAGGTCTTTTTAAGAGACCTTTTTTTGCAAGATAAGACTAAGAGCATTTGCCAAGTCCAGCAGAACCATAAAAGATCATTATTTCAGAATAAATACTGAGAAACCATTTAGGAAAAGTCCAGAAGTTTTAGCTGGATTTGAATAAATTTAGGTTAGATATTAGCAAGTTTCTAACTGGGAAGGTTGAGATGCTCAGGAGTCATCCAAATGGAGTAGAGAGGGCAATAAAACTTAGGATCTTTAAGACAGAACTTGGTAGGCTAATGAAAGAGTTTATTTGATACTGTTGCAGAGGGATTGGACTCAATGATCCAAGAAGTCACTCCTGGTCCATTTTCACATCCTGCACAAAGCACACAACTCGAAATATTAAGAGCAGGAATATTACAGACACTCAACCCATCCAATAACAGAGTCTTTAAATGCACCAACTATTTAAAAATGTTAATTAAAGTGCAGGAGATCAGAAGTTATTTTCTTATTCTATTCACTATAAAAACTTTCTGATGATGGCAAAGGTGTCCAGAGGATTGAGGTGGTTTTGAGTGACTGCTCTGAAACTGGAGAATGTCTCAGTTTCCTCTGTGTTTGGAGCATCCTCAGAGTAAGGCAGAGCACAGTCTGCAGGAGCTGCAGAGCCAAGAAAATGACCTTAGCAGGAAGATGTTCACCTCAGCAAGCCTGTGCTTGGTGACTGGGAATAAAACCCAGAAAATCCCTGCTGAGAGCAAGAACAGGTTCATCTACACAGAAAGGAGGAGGGCACGGTCTAAAATCCATGTATTTCAGGAATCAGCTCTAAAGCTGAGGAAGCATGACCAGCCATGAGGTGCCAGTGGGATGCAGAAAGTCCAGGCTGTCAGTGACCACCTTGTGCAATTCCCACTGCAGTTTCTGTGCTCTGCCTGACCGTGGTTTTGCACGTGTACATTTTCCTGTGAGAGTCTGGAAGTTCATGGAAATGCCAAAATGCATGGTGCAAAATCTGGGCACTTTCTGAGTTAAGAACCATGTTTGAATTCAGCTTCCAAGATGACTGCAGTACTCACAGTAAGGAAAATGGATCTTCCCTAAGTTTGCTAATTCCTCAGGGTCTTTTACCTCTGAGTTTTGTGATACACTGAAGCCAACAGCACGTCCAGAGCTCAGGAAAGCCAGAAACCAGCCTGCAAACAACCTGAAGTCTTGGCTGGTGAGGGGAGATCCCACAGCCAGTTTCTTCAAGGAAATAATCAGCTGGGGGATTTTGGAGCAGAAGCTGCTGGGAGCCAGCAGGTCACTCGTGCTCAGGAATGGAGGAGCTCATTTCACTGTGCCTGGTGGAAGCCAAGGCAGTCCCTCCACAGGTTCTCCCCATGGCCTCTTTAGTGAAAAGCAATTTAATGCAGGCAGAGCTGAAGCTCAGAAATGGACCACTTGGAGAATGAGACCTGCAGTTTACAGATGAGCCTGTTCAGTAGAGTAATATCTGCTTTTAAAGCCAGTGAGTGCTGTTCCAATATTCCAGCACCTTTGGACTGAATCCCAGGCACTTACTGATGGAGACTGTCTTGAAGGAAAAGCCATTAACCTTTGGGAGTTCATGCTTAGATCATAATTTTCATAATCAAAATTTTAAAAATAACTGTAATGGGGAATAAAAGATAGTGCCAGACTCTTATGCTGCTCTCTCTTAACAGTCAGTGGTTCCTCTGAGCACTCACAGGTTGGTGGCTCATCACACCACGTGCTCTCTGTCTGATTAAAAGGCACCAAAAACCCCCAGAAAACAAAAATCCATGATTTCCATGTCTGTTCCTTGTCTGCAGCAAAATCCCAAGCTTTTGTGCAGTGGCAGAGGCATCTTTGTTGTTCAGGCAATCTGGAGATGAAACACTTTTAAAAGCTCTCCAGTTCTCTCCCAGGACTTGCACTCATCTCTTGCACACCCCTTGCACATCCCATTATGTGCTGCATTTGCTGCAACCTCAGAGGCCCCTCTCAATTGGATTTTCCTGCCTTCTCATTTCATTTTCTGGCCAAACAGCAGGAGCCACACATAAACTGAGCAATGGAGCGTGAGGGAGAAGATATTAGGAAGAATAAGAGTCTTTACAGGGCAATGCACTATAGTTTACAAATTACAAACCCCTCCAAACAACAAACATTTACTCAGCCCTGCTCATGTCTAGAACTTTCATTCTTAGAGGATTAAAGGAACTCTCCAAGATTCTGTCAGAGCTACCCTTGGGAATAATAAGCCTAAAATTTTGGCAGTTTCCCCAGTACAGGATATTTGTTTGAGAAAAACTTAATGCAATCTGTTGGTGTTGGTGAGTCAATCAAATATTTCAATGCTCTTTCTTCTGAAGCAAAAATCTATGCCAGTACATTAATCAATATTCCCCATTAAATCTGGATAAAATGCTTTGCATAAAAACACTCCTTTTATTTTCCTTAGGAAAAGTCAGATTTAGTGAGTTCAAATCAGTTTGCAGACAGATGGAAATATTGTTGTATTGTTACTTAGGGGGGAAAAAATCCAACCAATTTGAAATGGGTTTATTTTTTAATAAAACAACAGTCAAAAGATTTTCTTTTGGTTCTGAACTGGGCAGTTTTCTTCCCTTAATTTTGAAAATGTTGCTCAACAAAAGAATTCATAAAGAAATCTGCAGCAAAAATTTACTCATAGCTGTGAATTCATCCCAGAACTTACAACAAACTCGAGGGATGGGAGAAATAATTTTGATATTTATGGTTTCTGCATCCAGTGCACACAATTTAATCCTCATATCAATGTTGTTATAGAGCTGTATTATCCCAAATTATTGAGTGGAGTCCCACATTTCACCACTAAGGTTACTCCAGGAAGGCCTCAGTGTCCCAGAACACGATTTTTGGCTTCCTGCCTACCCAAGGTGGATGTTCCACTGCAACACCATTGAAAATATTTTTCCCACTGCAACGCCATTGAAAATATTTTTTCCTCGTTTCTTTCTCAGCTACAAAGAAATATTAATAAAGAACCATATTTTTTACAGCAGATTTTCCAAATTTGCTCCCTGCCTTTTATCTGCCAGCTTATAAAAAATATCAAGAGTTCAGGGAAATGGGGAAACTTCCCCCTCTTAGGGAGTCACATCCTTTCCCTCTTTGTCTTAGCACAGAAAGACAAGCAGGGATTTGCAGAGAAGGTAGAAATGCCTGCAGGGAAATTAGAAATACCTCAACTTTGCATGGAGAAAGGCAAAAAATGAACAAGCTACACTCTGGCCTTGGCCTATTGTTGTTTGGGTTCTTTCACCTCACCCTTCAAGGAAACACATACAATTAAAACACATACAATTAACATGGGTAAATAATTACCAACAGGAAGCTGAACGGTGCCATTCTGTAAAGTTCCCCTTGGGACAGGCTCTTTTCCCTGAATTGCTCTAATACCCAAATGAACAACAATTATTTTCTGAATCAGCATGAAAATGAACAAGAGGGAAAAAAGCTCAGAACACAGCAAGGTTAATTGGGGAACCAAGTGATGGTGTTAATAGACCCAGAGCTAATTAATCACCGCTCAGGTTTGGGTCTCCTGTAGAGTGCTCACCTCCTCAGGCTCTGAGAAACAGCACCACATAAATCAGGCAAACTGAACAGGATGGGTTTAGGACAAAGCCCTCCCTCTCCCATCCCAGGGTTGGGGCAGGTCAGGACTGAGCCCTCCCTCTGCCTGCCCAGGGTTGGGGCAGGTCAGGACCAAACCCTCCCTCTCCCTGTCCAGGGTTGGGGCAGGTTGGAACCGAGTCCACCCTCTCCCTGCCCAGGGTTGGGGAATGTCAGGACCAAGCCCTCCCTCTGCCTGCCCAGGGTTGGGGCAGGTCAGGACCGAGCCCTCCCTCTCCCTGCCCAGGGTTGGGGCAGGTCAGGACCGAGCCCTCCCTCTGCCTCCCCAGGGCTGGGGCAGGTTGGGACCAAGCCCTCCCTCTCCCTGCCCAGGGTTGGGGCAGGTCAGGACCGAGCCCTCCCTCTGCCTCCCCAGGGTTGGGGCAGGTCAGGACCAAGCCCTCCCTCTCCCTGCCCAGGGTTGGGGCAGGTTTTCAGCACAGGTGTCACCCCCATTGGAGCCCTTGGTGTTGTGCCAACCCTCATCAACACTTAGCAGCAAAACAAGGGAAAACAGAGGCAGAGAGGAGAGAAAACTGACAGGGGCTGGGCTTAGAGTGCCTTTATTTACCCCATTTTAAAAGGTGACTGTTGGTGCAATCAGACATCGAGGAACAGCCCTGCCTCAAATCCTTGCTTATGTGCACAACTTTGCAGCAAATCCCTAAAAGTGCATTTGCTGTGCTCAGAGATTTTTCTGTAATGCTCCAAAGCAGGCGTGTCACTGATGGTGTGGCACTCATTGCTCTGTTTGCCCCTCTCGGGGACAATTTAAAGCTCACAACTGGCACATAGAGTAGGAAAAGGCTCATTTTCACATATGGGGCTGTTTTACTTGACTTGTTTTGAACAGGGTCCTTCCTAACCAGAAATGGTGTATCAGCTGCAGGATTTGTAAAGAAAGAGGGAGATTTGTCTGCTCCTTGTGGATAAGTGGAGCTGCCAACGCTGCCAGACTAGTCAGACCGAGGTTTTGACACGTAATTTAGAAGAACAGATGCTTTATCTGGGAATTTGTTCAGATCTTAAAAAAAAAATAAAATGGTGAGGAATGCAGAAGTGGCCTCTTTTGTCAGCACATTACCCTGCAAGGTCCTGAAGAAACAGTGAGGGAACAGCTGCATTTCAGGGCCCAGGAGGGAAGCAGAGGGGATGTGTGGCACCTTTGGGAGTGAGAGACACACTCTGCAGGGATGGACTAATTGGTGATGGCCAGTGCAATGGGCTGACAAAGCTGCAAACCCTGGACATGTTAATATGCCCATTATTCTCCCATCCATTCTCTCCTCTCATTCTGCTCTTTTGAAAAGAGCCCAAGAGTGACATCTTTCCTTCCCTTCCACTGCACCAGTAGAGACAAATGGCATGGACTGGATATGTATGAAAAATCTTTGAGAGATATTAACTACTGCATTTCATGCAAAACTGAACCAATAAAGACTCTTCCTCAGAGAGGTCCAAATTGAAAGGGGTTTTAATCCACACAAAAAAGATTTCTTAAGACTATCATTAGTACAAGGGCTATTAAACAGACAGGAAGGTACCTTCAAATTTATCTTTTACACACTCTTCAGTCACTGCTCAGTCTTGCCTTTTCTCTAAACGAACTGTTCCATTTGTACCATAAATGCCTTGGAGGATGTGCTGACAAAACCCCATTAACTGTCTGAAACACCTCTCAGACATCTCCTGCCTGAACTTCTGAAGTACTAAAAGCTTACTAGAAAAATTAATTGGACAGTGTCCATGGAGAAAGACAAAAAATGAACAATCCACACTGTGATCTTGGCTTATTATTTGGGTTTTCCTTCCTTGCTGCCCCTCCAGGAAAATACACACAAGGAAAATATATACAATAAACAAGGATAAATATACCAGCAGGAAGTCAAATGATGGTACTTTGCACAGTTCCCTTTGGGCTATGCCCTTTTTCCTGAATTGTATCTAATATACAAATAAACAATTATTTTCTGAGTCAGCAAGAAAAGGAACAAGAGAACAAAAGAAAAGCTGTGAGCACAGCAAGGTTAACTGGGGAATCAGCTGTTGGTATCAGTAGATCCAGAGAACAGGGTGGTTGGAACTAGAGGATGTTTAAGGTCCCTTCCAACCCAAACCACTCCATGATTCAAGAGTCAGGGCTGCTCACCAGGTGACTGTGAAGGGGAGGAGAAACAGAGAAGGAAGAGGTTGCAGATGCTGCACAGGAGGAGCCAGACTGGGGCAGGGGCTGAGGGAATGTTAAATAACGATTCCATGTAACTCAGTTCTCTGCACTGTGACTGCACTTCTGCAGTGCTTTAAAAAATGGGTGTTTCAGCACAAAGGAAATGAAAGGAGAATGGCATTGGGTTGGCACTGGTGATTTCAGAGTGAGCCACACACCATGCCTGGGAAACCTGGAGAACTTCCTTGTGCTGCAGCTCTTGGGTGGGTCCCAGGTACCAGGTGACACAGACCAGCACATTCTGTCTGGGACTCAGCAAGAACAAGGTGCTGCTCTCTCCATACTCTGTGCTGAGCCTACACTCTGTAAAGCCACTACAACAGGTTGAGAATGAGGCATGAAGTGCAAAACCCTTCTGAGCACACCCAAAACCACTGTGGATGTGCAGAACAACCACAGCAGTGCTGTGCAATTTGGTGGTTCTTACTCCACGTGCCCACACTAATATATTCAGGTTTCCACTGTTTTTAAATGTGTTTCCTCCTGGTTAAATACTGGAGTCAGATGTACAGCAGTCCTGAGCTCAGGCAGAGAAGGAGCACTATGGTGTGGGACTGAAGATGCAAACCCTTAGAGGTGTCACTCCAGCAGAGAATTTGCCCTGGTTATTTCCCTCCTTGCCCTGTCTCCCCTCTGAGGCAAAGGGAGATGGGCACCTGCAGAATAAAACCACTCTGGGCTTGTTTGTGCCACTCTCACCACCAGCAGTGGTTCTTTCAGCACTCACAAAACTTGCTGGAAATTGTTTGGAGAATTTTCAGGGCAAGTTTTCAATACTTTTCGATTCATCTCCATAGTCACAGAGCTACTCAAAGGTTATCTGAAATGGCTGCAGGCAGTGAGGAATCAGAGAGAGATCACATGAAATGCAGCCTGGTTTCTGCAAAGAAAGGATATTCAGCTCCTCTGTACCATCACTCTGAACCATTCTGACTACTTTGGGGACATTAAATACTGGAAATAGTTCAGAAAGCATTTGGCTTAACATCTATGTCTATATATCACAAGGACTACTGTATAATGCAAGAGGTTTAAATCCATCCTAAGTACAAAATGTAAGGTACATAATGCCAAAAATGTCATTAGGATGGAAGCACTGCCCTTAGGCAGACTCCTTCCCTCCTTCCAGGGATCAGCCCATATTGAAAAACAAAGATTAAACATACTGCCTCATGCACATCACACCATTAACTCTGCATTATCCATCACAGGCAAATTTTCCTTACAGGGTTGGTTTCCTCAGCCAGGGATCTGTGAGATGAGATGAGATCCAGTCCTAGTACAGGGGAACCACATCACCCTGTTTGGCTTAAACAGTTGTTGAACTGTGATCTCATCTGACAATGACATTCAGGACCTGAGTTGCTACAGGCAAATTTTTGCTTCCCTGCTAAGCAGGGAGACAAACTGAGGAGCAGCCCCCAGATTTATGGTTTGAATACAATGAAAGCAAGAAAATGTATTTTCCTCAAAGTGCAGACCAAGCATTCAGAGCTGCCCATTACAGCAGCACATGATTTATCCAACACCTGTTGGCAGGTGGAAGGGTTTTGTTTCTTCTCTTTTATTCTGGGCCTTGACTTAGAGGGGCTCTGGAGATACTCAAACCATTTTTCCTTACTGGTTCTACTAATTCTGCTTCCAAAATAGGGTTTTGGACATCCCAAGACAAAGAGGAATTTAACCCTGTAACTGTAAGCTGAACTTTAAAAAATAAACCAAAAACTTGTTTAGATTAGAGGCTAAACTGTAAGAAATAAATAGAAAACCTGTCTAGGTTGAGGCTTGAAGCTGTAACATTGTTTAGTTAAAAGGAAATGTAGGGTTGCAGAATCAGAGCAGCCCATTAGAGATGTCAAAAGTCACCCAAAATATCCTGATTAACTTTGGGGAGGGGTTGTCAGCTGTAACCTGGAAACACAAAAGTCTCGTTCCACATGTCCTTGGTGGAGTTACCCCCATGTTCCCAGCGCTGACTAAAAGGAAGAATTGTGTTCTGTTCTGTTGGATCGAGTTGTTTCCTCACTCCCCAGCCCCGCAGGTCCCTCACCTGTGCACCAGCTGCTTGCGGCTCACACACAGCGCCGTCTCGTAGTCGTGGGTCACACACACCTTGTGGGGGCTGCACTTCACCTTCAGGCAGGGATCTTTGGATGGGTCCAGGGCTGCAGGAACCAAACACAGAGAGAAACAGAGTGAGAAACGCACACAGGGGTCTCTGGGGGCTGACAGGGCACACCTGGTTAGCACAAACACACCCACACCTGAGAGAATAAGCACTTTGGTTTCAGTGTGTGCTGCTGTTTTCAGCTGCATCTGACATAGAGATGTTGTCAAAAAAAGACAGAGGGAAAGTTTAAAGATTAATTACTGAACAATAATCTGAGTCTAATTGGTGTTCACATTAATATTAGACATGAGACTTTGGGATGAAGTTCTGGTTTAACCATCTATATCATACTGTTTATTTCATAGAAAAGTTATGTTTGGATAAAATGTACTCAAAAAACCAAACTGACCAGCATCTTCAAAGCTAATTAATAACTGACAGATTGCAGAGTGCTAATACATTTAATTTCATTGCATAACAGGCTTATTATTTTGTAGAAATTATTTTTAATTTTTCCAAATAAGCATCTTCTGTACTTAAAGTGCTTAAGTAGAATGAAGAGCAGTAATAACAGTAAAATAATCCTGGGCTTTCATACCACAACCTGCATCAGCAGCACTGCTGTTGGAGGTGGGATTAGAGGGCAACATGTGTGGCTGTCTCAGAGCAAACACTCCCAAACTGGGATCCCACTGGAAAGGTATCTCTCTAAATTCATTCTCTTGCATAAGGATGGTCTAAAGATGAGCAATAAGACAGGATGTGCCACCGTGAATTACAAATATTCAAAACAGGGTTATGTGAACGCACAGAAGAAGGGAAGTCACAATACAGAGAAATGTCACCTTTGTTTAAAAAGTGATTTTTAGAGAAGGGTTTTTTGGACATTCTTTTGCCATGGATTTAACTTTTTCTTCCTTTTCAATACGTCTTCAAATCCCACTTTACCCCTTCCCTCCCTCCCCACACATCATGGACCACTCTGGGTTTCACTCTGGGGACTGTCTGAAGCTCTTCCTGCACACCATGACCACGGTGTTTTCACTTCCACTCAACCACCAGAGAATCTTTCCAAGGACAGTATTTGAAGTACAAGAAGTGGCATTTTGCTGTGTGTACCAAATTTGTTTGAGAGCAAACTTATTTCCAACAAGCAGAAGATTCTTGTGTTTTCCAGCTGTTCTGGGCTGGATTAAACACCTCCAGCTCCTGCTACATCACCAGCCATTACCCATTTGTGATGGGCAATTGAGCTTCACTAGTGCATATGCATTTACTGCAATGCCTTTGGTGCAGGGCAGGGGGAAATGGTAAAAAAACAAAGCAAAAGTGTTAAAAGCTTTTCCTTTTAAAGCCTTTAAAACTGAGCAAAGAGGTGAAGTGAGCAAGGAAGGAGAAAAGACCATCTGTTGGCTGCACCATAAACAACAAGGCATCAACACTCAATGTGTTGCCTTCAGGAAAATGCACAGGCAGTGTTGGAGGGGTCAGGCCTGTCCCACTGGGAGGACCAAAGGCTCTTCAGGGGGGTTTGGCTGTTGCCTTTTGGTGTCTTGTTTAAGACAGACGGATGAAAAGTATCCCATTCCCTGCTTTTTACATTCCCAGGGTGAGACACACCTGCTGAATCCTCTTCACTCTCACTGGAGTTAAAGACTGATCTTTTCACAGGGGTTGAGATGTCAGGGCACATCTTTAATTATCTGCCTACCCAGATCTTGTTCAACTGCAAACCAGACTGTCCTTCTGCAAAGCCTTCCCAGAGTGAGCCCCACCTGGAGTGCACAGGGTCACCACACCTCAGGTTCAGTGGGCTCAGGGGATTCCAAGGTCATACCCACAGCCACAAATTCCACAAGCAGCAGAGTTTCTGCTGCCTTGCAGCTGGCCCTGCTCCATTCCTGGAGCTCAGGCACCTCCTCTGCTTTGGCTGGTGACTCATCCTTGATGCAAAATGGGCCTCAGCAAAAATCCCTGTGCCCAGGGCCAGGAGGTGCCAACAGCACTGGGCTGCTGGAGAGCACACTGACCTCCTGCTTGTGGTGTTCTACCAGCCAGACCTGCCTAAGTGGAGAGGTGGGCTTAGCCTTGAGAGTCAGGACTAGTTTGGCAAGAATAAGAGGAGCAAAATTTAGGCCCACGTGTCCTACATGACATCAGGCACAGTTATAATACTAAGCATTTTTGCATAGTAAAATGGACTCTAAATTGTAGAATGTTCTCCACTTCAGGAACTCTTTGGGTTTTCTGAGGCTGTTCTGAAACAGCATCACACTCTACATTACCAGTAAAAGAAACAGAGCTTTCAAATATTTTGCAATTTAAAAATTGTCCATTGAAAGAGAAAAATATTGAATAGTCATCAGGAAAGCCACGGGAAAATCTGGGGGTGCAAATCCTGGTTGTTATTTCCTTACAAATCAGGCCTCGAATCAGTGTCTTCCCTCTATAAACTGAAAGGAATAATAATGTTGACAATAATAAATGAAGTTTTTCACCAACTGTGTGTTGGATGAATTATTTCATTTGTGGTGGAAAAGCTCAGGAAAATCCTTAAATGGAACACACAACAGAAGCACCATTTATTATTCATTACAAACAGCCCCTCCATAGAGCTCAAAACAGTAGAAGGAAGTTTATTAATTACAAGCAAAACTGTGGGTTTTGTCAGAAGGCAGCAACAAACCTCACAATGTGGATTATTATTTCTGGAGACTTTTCCCCATTTATGTAGAATGTCTGACCCACATGAACATAAAAGTTCAAAAGAGGGTTTTACATGTCTGCAAAGTTCCTCAACATGTTAAATAGGTTTGGAAGGTTGTTCTACTGCTCAGCAACACAAGCCCTGAGGAGAGCTCATAATAAGGAACAATTTCTGAAATATGCTAATCAAAGATCATGCTTTGTTAATCAGATTTCTACATGACTCGGAGCAGATGCTCATCATTGGCAGAAGAACACGCCCTCGGGAATAAGATGAAACAGAACAACCCCATTTGTCATTACAGTTCTTTTTGTCCTAAAGCAACGAGGAGGAAATCTTTGAAAATGGAGAGTGAAAAGTACAAATAAAGAAATAAAGTGGGATGAAGATGTTATTTTATCAGCTTGAAAGGAAAACTACAGCCATCCCTTCTCCATGTCAAGGGTCTGTCTGCACAGTAGTAACAAAAACACCTTAAACCTGGCTTTGAGATGTGAACATTTCCCCACTTTGGAGTGATTCTGAAGGTGGAACTTCCATGGGCAGTTAATCCCACCTGACAGTGGCTGAGGATTTGTCCAGAATTTCTGCAAGGGGATATGTATCCAGCCAGGATTGAAATCCAAGATTTCACAAGACCATCAATTCTTTGAGAAAAACCTGTTTCAGTCACCCTGCCTTTCATTTGGTGAGCTCAGGCTTCAGTCCCCTGTTCCCACCTTGTTCCAATCCCTGCACACTTGGTCTCCAAGGGAAGGCTCCATCCCAGGAGGCAGCTGGATGAGAGACAGCACAGTATAATCATTTTCAGAAGCTTTTTATCCTGGGAACATTTAGGCTGTCTGGCTTTTCATCTTGGCTCAAAACTCTCACTCTTCCTCCCTTTACACCCAGAGGTTTCTGCCTCTGACATTTGCTTTCTGGCCAGATGTCCTGGTGCTCAGAGCTGTGAAATCTCTTCCTGTCTGACAAGGCAAGAAGTGTTTAGATGGGCTCAAGTTTCAGCTTCACTGGCCACAGAATTTTGGGGGGACAACTGTACTCTGCAGGTCAGCTGATTGCACTGCAAAGGGAAAGGCTTTCCAGTGTCCACAGTGATCCAAACCCTGTTTTGGACCAATTTATATGAAACAGAGATGAAGAATCAGAACTCCTGTTGTTAAGAGACAGAGACTTGCATTCCTTTCTTTTTCTGTCTAGCTTTTATTATGCAGAGCAACCGAAGTTCCCTCTTAAAACTATAAATCTTCTGTGGTTATTTCTGAGAGAGAGACCTGAATAATTGGGAGCCATCAACAGCAGGGATTGCATCAGCCTGCTAAGAACCTCCTCATGGTGTGTTGACTTTGTTTTCCAACACCAGAAGGACTACAAACTCCAATTGCATCCCAAATCCTTCCCCTCTGGGCTCCCCAGCAGGGCACAGAAGTTCCCCTCAAGAACGGAGCACACTTTGCTCTCCCCTCCTTGCCCCGTTCCCCACAGGCTGGGGGTGTGCAATATAAATCAGGGTTGGACAAAGACCAACCAACAGTGTCTGAGATACTTTTCTATTACATTTCACTTTTTTATTTATTGCCACTATAAAAGGAGACTTATGACTCTCAGGGAAACTTGGCTCAGTCAATGAGCACAGGGTGAGGCTGTGGCTCTGTGTGCTGTGGGACTGGGTCACTGTGTCCATCACAGCACAGGGAATTCACTTCTCACACATCTGACTTCAAAGGGTGAGAACAAATAAAGACTTTCAGTGTCTCACAGCAATGCATGTGTAATCCTGCAGAAAGTGTACAACTAGTTCACAACAAGATTTATGAGCTTGATTCTGGTTTTATGACCATTCCTGAGGGGGAAGAGAGTAATTTCAAAGTACAGTTGTTTGGTGGAGCTGAAATGAACTGCACAATCAAAAAGAGACGGCATTATGTAAATATTGGGGTTTCTGTTCTCAAAATTGCCTGCCAATAAGTACTATGATCACTCAATGACAAAAACACTCCTGTATAACGCAATGTCAAGAGCAGTTGCTTTTATGTAATCCCCTTGGATATGTTCTGACTATGTAAGAAAAGAAGAACATCTGTTGGGAAGGGTAGGATGAACTGGAAAATGAGATCTGCTCTTTTCAAAGCAAAGATCCCGGCGTATATTTTGATACAAAAGAGATTGATAATAAACCCAAGTTTCTCAAATGATGCATTACTTTATAGGTGTGCATTTCAACAGGATTATGTATTACTTGATTGCAGCTGTACTCCACAAGCAGGCATGAGAAGGAAAGCCCAGTTTCTGGCTGGAGAAGCCAGGGAATGGGCAGGAATGGGAAAGGCAGGAATGGGAAAGCTGCAGACACGAGCAGGTCTGTGGACAGAAGGCTCTGACTCTTCTCCTGGGTTCCTCCCCACTCAGCATGAAGCTCAGATGGAATAGAACCATAGAGTCATAGAGTCATAGAATTGATTGGGTTGGAAAAGACCTCCGAGATCATCAAGTCCAACCCTTGGTCCAACTCCAGTCCCTTTACCAGATCATGGCACTCAGTGCCACGGTCAAGCTCAGCTTAAAAACCTCCAGGGATGGGGAATCCACCCCCTCTCTGGGCAGCCCATTCCAATGCCTGAGCACTCTCTCTGCAAAGAATTTCTTTCTGCTCTCCAACTTCAATTTCCCTTGGCAGAGCTTGAGCCCATCGTGCCCCCTTGTCCTATTGCTGAGTGCCTGGGAGAAGAGACCAACCCCCACCTGGCCAGAACTTCCCTTCAGGCAGTTCCAGACAGTGCTGAGGTCACCTCTGAGCCTCCTCTTCTCCAGGCTGAACACCCCCAGCTCCCTCAGCCTCTCCCCACAGCACTTGTGCTCCAGTCCCTTCTCCAGCCTCGCTGCTCTTCTCTGGACCCTCTCCAGCATCTTATATCAAACTTCAGATCTAAGAGGGAAGGTCTCAAATCAGCATCTTGTCTCAACTTATGGCACAGTGACAGCCAAGGAGAATGTGTGACTGAGGCCACAGAGAAGTGACTTGGTAGAATTTTACTGCATGTGGCAAATGTGTAACAAGCCATCAAACCAGCTTAAATGTGTTAGAACAAATCCCTACAAACTTTGCCAGGGAAAGGGCACATTCTCAATGCATGATGGTTAAAAACAGCTTTGGCTTTAACATTCTGGTTGTTGGAAGCACATCACAGCCTTCCCACCAGAATCAGAGCTTCCACAGCTCTAAAATACATGAGGAATTTATGCTGGTTTTCCTAAGGTGAACCTGGTCATACATATTCACATCGAGAGCACTCAGTGCTTTGCCTCTCTGTGAAACATGGCAGGTTTGCAGTGCTGTAGTGGCAAACCAATCCCTGTGTGAGGTGAGACTGTCAGTGGGGCTTCACCCAAGTGCAGTGGGTTTACTCCATCCCCCTTGCATGAAGAAGACACCCCAGCAAGCCTGTGATGGACTTCCAGGCTTTTATAGCCATTGGGAAGACCATGTTGTTTGTTAGAGCTCAGTGTAACGTTTATCCTGGGAGCTGATATTGTCAGTAATTCTGGTTTTACAAAGTGTTATTTAATAATAGATTACAAGACCCACCCCCAATATAAATGTAAATAATCACCACTGTTTTTTATTCTGCTTCTGTAAATCCTGGCATAAATCTTTCTGCTTCATTAGGGAGAAAAGTGGTGTTAGCCCTCCCCAAACCTAGGGGAGAGCATGTCTTCCATTAGCCAGCTCAGAGATTTAAGTCCCTCTCAGATAAGTTTGCACACAGAAATCATTTCAGCTGAAAATTAATTACTGGAAGCCTGAATGTTTCAAACATGTATGTGAATCATTTTCAATAAATGGAATTTCTCAAGGCAGTTAAGCAGTGACATCTCAGACTGTCAGAGTTTGTTCCATCACTGCACAGTATTTTTGTACAGCTTTTTGGGGGCACTCAAACATCTGAGTGGCTGAAGATGCTGATACAGTGCACAGAAACATCTATTTTAATTTTTACAGCCACTTTCAAAAATCAGTTCTTATAACTGACATATAATTGCTTTTGACATTGCTGAGGGCCATCCAAGGCAGAAGATGCTTCAAAGGACTCTAGAGATTTCCTTTCTGAAGCAAAGGATAAGAACCCAAGTATTTAAATTAATTTCCTTCAAGAATCTACAGAAATCCAATGCAATAAAAAAAAAAATCTGAAGAAAAATAAGGTCAGACTGTAAGTTGGGAAATGTGTTTCCACTGGTAGGAGAGATAATCAGTCACAGCCCTCAGGGCAGGTGCCCTTTTCCCAAAAAAACTCTCCTGCCTGGAAGGCAAAGGCTCACCCAACATGCAAGTCTGGCTCCCTGGCACAGCTGAGTGTGAGCTGGCACCAGGGCCATGATCTCCTCTCCTTTCCCAGCACTTCAGCTGTGGGACAGTTTGTGCTTGCAGGTGTCAGACCCAAGGAGTGTTTCTGCACATCTTGGTGAGCTGAAGGCAAAACAGACTTAAAAAAAAATCTAACAGGATGATACTGGTCAGAGGTTCCATTCAATTATTAATTCCAGGAAGCAGTGGGGTATAAAAATTACCCCATCCTCTGGGACTCAGAGGGCTTTGGCACATGTGAATGACACGACAGCAGCTCTACAGCCTCTGGCTGGGAGAGCCACTGCTGAGCCAACTCCTGCCCCTTGGGTGCCTCCAAGCCCTGCCAACAAAACACTCTCCCTCAGACTTGCAGGGCCAGTTTTCTGGAGGAAAAGAGAGAGGAAGACTTGGGTTGTGAGATGATTGTAAGTCAGGTTTTGGGTGAGGCTGCATTTTGCATGTCTGTGACAGAACGTGGTTCCTGTGACACCACCTGAGCCCCTTGAACCTCCAGGTCTGGTGCCAGAACGGAGCTCTGGGTTTCCTTCCAAATGCCAGGAAGATTTTATTCTGTTTGCTGCTGAAAATATAAACTGCAAAGATTTAAAAATATCAAGGCCATGCAAAACAGTCCAAATTATAAATAAAACCAAAAGAGAAAGTATATTTCAGTTAACTTTGAGATTTCTGTATGCATGGACTTGACAACCCTCTGGTGAGTTTTAAATGCAGGATATAATTTTTCCTGTGAACTAACCTAAACTGTTCCTGCTTTCTGTTACAGTGGAGTGAATCATCATTTATTTAATACAAATTATCTTACTTCAAGGCCAATGAAAATAAACCAGGTTATGCCTCCTTCAGAAAATAACATTTTAAATTATTCATGCACAATTAAAGGTATACCTGTCCCATTTCAGACTGATACAAACATGTATATTGATTTGCACGAAAAGAAGTCCCATCATATGTTGTGAAACTCTTCTGTAACAGTTCTGAAGCTGCTGTAATTTATAATTTAACTGAAGCACTAATATAATGTGAGAAAAATTACTGTGACAACTCAGAGAGCCAGCTCAAAAGATACTGAACCCTG
Organism: Willisornis vidua nigrigula; assembly: GCA_021164005.1. Classification (NCBI taxonomy): domain Eukaryota; kingdom Metazoa; phylum Chordata; class Aves; order Passeriformes; family Thamnophilidae; genus Willisornis; species Willisornis vidua. The sequence continues at coordinate 86,656 of JAJPCS010000204.1, forward strand.
TTCCAACTTTGATTAAAGGCTGTAATGAAGGGTAACACTGAGAACTATGAGTAGACAAAATTAAAATTGAAACAATATGGAACTCCTCTGGGTTTTTCGCAGAGAAAAATCTCTTCCCAATCAAATTCTATTATTCTTCAACAGTTATTTTTTCACCATGAAATCTCATTCCAAAACATGAACACCAGACATATCTTTTAAAGCTTGTTGTTAGAGGAGGAAAACTGCATCACTGTCAGCACTGATTCCATCAGCAAATAGTAAAACCCAAGGCCCAAACACCTGGTTTTATGAACCAGCAGCTCAGTCTGCATAATCACAACTCCCTCCCCACACAGCACTGTGGAGAGCTAAGCAAGCAATCAGAATTCTGGGGCTGAGTCCTCGCAAGGGCTGACAAGTTGCTCTGTTTGTCCACAGCCTGAATGTCAATGTTGCTCCACTCACGGCAATTCCCTGCCTGTCTCTGCACACTCAGATTTCAGTGTTGAACAAGATAAGACATTCAGCTCTGGAAATGAGAAGAGCTCTACTTTTCCCTTTAAGTTCCTGTGCTTATTTGCTAGTATAAATGAAACAGAATTTGGCTCCAAACATTATCAGCTATTGCATATAAAAGATATAAAGTTGTGCCTGGAAGTGTCCAAGGCCAGGCTGGATGGGGCTTGGAGCAACCCGGTCTTTGGGAGGTGTCTCCGACCATGGCAGGGTTGGAACTGGCTGATCATAGAATCACAGAATCTGCTGGTTTGGAAGAGACCTCTGAGAACATCAAGTCCAACCCTTGATCCAACCCCACTGTGATCACCAGATCGTGGGACTCAGTGCCACGTCCAGTCTCATCTGAAAACCTCCAGGGATGGTGAATCCACCCCCTCTCTGTGCAGCCCATTCCAATGATCTTTAAGGTCCCTCCCAACCCAAACCACTCTGTGCTTCTATGATTTCATACTTAATGAATAAGGTAGATCACTGATAACATTCTTTGAAATAACATGTTAGGGAAAAATTCCCAACTTCACACTTTTTCTTAGTATTCTTTTATTTTTTTTCCCTCCCTCCCTTTCCCTGGGAGGGGACCCTTTAACTCTCTGTTGCCCAGCTGGCATTTTGCCAGCTCAAACCATAACAGCATCTTAGAGCAGGGGCAGTGTCTGTCCTAATGAATGGGGCAGGAAGGAAAGGACACCCTCACATTGTCTTCTTGCTTTTTTTATCCCTTGGGATCAATGAGTGAGTCACTCCATGCCTCACTATCTAAACACTTCCCAACATCTGAAACAGGGAGAGCAACAATCAGTGTCTAAAAATCACCCTGGGACTCTGGGAAGGCATCACAGAACACAAGCAAAGCACCCTGTGAGTGACTCGTAATGAAAGGATTTCAACACAGCGAAATTCTGCACAACCAAGAGCCGTTTGGTGTTCCTTTATGGCAGCCTGATTGTCTCCATGGAAACGTGGGCAAAACACTTCATTTTCTGCATCAACAGAGGAAGATTTGTTTCCATATTGCATTAGTTTTAGTGCACAGCGAGCAAAACAAACACGAAAATAAAAGACTCTTCAAAGAGTGATTTCATTAGGAAAAGAGCAGTTTCAGTCCAGACAGAGGGAACAGCTCCTGTCAGCCTGGTGTGACCATGGCAGACCTGGCAAGATGGGCAGTGTTCTCTGGGACACTTCTGGATTGGGGAGAACATGGAAAAATCACAGATTTGTACCTTCACAGGTAAAGAATTTACTGTCAGAGGAAACCACTAGAATTATAAAGTTACAGGGATTTTAGGCAGGATTTAAAACACCCCAAGAGGATGAGTTGCTGCTGCACAGGGCTTGTACTTCATCTGGAAACAGGAACCACATCACAAGGGTACACTGGCTGGGGGCTGACTGCAGGAATAGATTGGTGCCTAATGGCATTTTCATTGCTTTGGAGAGGAATTACTTAAGCAGCAAAAGATGAAGCTCCTCTATGGATAATCAATTAGTCATATAATTGATATCTGCAAGAGGCTTACATGGGAAATAAATGAAAGGACAAACCCCCAGACTGCCTGGTACTAAAGTCTGGGAAATATAAATACAGCAAAAAGAATTCCTTCTTCCAGCTTGAGCTTAACAGTGCTGGGAAAATCAGGGAGTATCTCAAACCATTCCAGAGTGCAAGAGAGAACCTCCAGTGTGAAACAAATAAGGATGAAAATTCATAAATTACAAAATCATTTTGTAAAAATTAACTCCACTCTGCTGGAATGGACCAGTAATTGCTGGAATTGGGTCAAAGGAAGAACTGTTGAGACTGGGAGTTTCTAAACAGTGGGAGATCAGGGGCTTTTCTGCACAGGATGAGGTGAAAGGGTAAAATGAGCAGCTAAACTCAGGGATGGAGAGCAGATTGTCAAATGGGCTGGAAGACAGAAGGTGGTCACAGGGAAGAGCATCAGCATTGCTATTTAGAAGGGTCTGCTGGTGTGACAGCACTGGAAATATGAAGTTACAGGACCTGTACCACCTTGCAGAACATACAAACAGAAGGGAAAACCCCAACATTGGGGTCTTCCTACAGTGTTTTTTAATTGCTACACTTTAGTAGCTGCAATCTCAGGATCTAATTTTTAATTCACAGCCTTCAGTTCCTCCCTTGGTTTTGAGACCTCAAAATTAATTTTTAACAACAAAAGATCACCTCTACAGAGCTGCTGTTAATCAAAGTTGTCTTTGTCTAGTTCTCTGGCAAATGCCACAATTCCAGTCTCATTCATGCACTGCAGGGCATCTCCATGTGTCTTTTGTTAAGAGATTGGTAATAATTTTAAATGCACAAATCCAATGTTTAGATGGCTTTAAATTAATTCATAATTTAATTAAAATGCTTTATATTTCTCAAAAAGAATATGCATTAATGAAGATCTCATCTGACATCTCTTGCTAATATGTAGCTGAAGTAATTCTGAATGAAGAATCAAAGTTTGAACAGTTCCTTTTGGATACCTGAGCAACTGTGTGGAATAACTAAAATGTTGTTTTGTCCTTTTCCCAGAGAGAAAGAGCTGAGGCTGCCTCAGGCAATACAACAGCAAACTCTGTAACCTTGCACTCAGCATGGGAGCGAAAATAGACTCCTACAACAGAGGAACAACTGCTCTTGAGAGAATTGCTTGATTTCGGAACACCCAGGCAAGAACTGCCTTGAGAAAGAGTCAGAGCCCTGAGTTATGGAGTCAGACTGAATTATTCAGGGGGCCTGATGCACATGTTACTTTTTTATTAGAACAAAGATAAAACATGGAGTTCTAATAAAAAGGAGCCATGTGTATCTGTAAAGCTGAATAATTCAAACCCAAAGTAGCAATGGAATTGGAAACTGGGAATAAATGTGTTATATTTCCAGAGTCAACTTGTCTGATCTATCTGTAGACACATCTGGAGGCATTGGCCCAAATGCTTTGCTGATTTCAAACAAGATTCCTGTGGAAAAAATGACGGTCAACAAATAGAAAGAGTAGAAGTGTGACCTTAGTATTAAGGAGAAGAAACCATTTCCATTTATATAAATGTGCTGTGATGCTGAGAAAACATAAATTTTATGGCAGCCTGATTTATCCCCTGCACTGCTTCCTCTGCAGAATATATTTCTATTTGCTTTTAATCAGCCAATTTCCATTTTAATAAGGGTGCATCATTACAAAGAGGTCTTCTGTGCTTCAGGAGGCTGGAGCAAGGCCCACAGTGAGATGGACTCTCAATGAGGGGGTGTCTTTGCTCCTTTCTGATTTCTCCTCCCTGCCCGGTGGGGTCTCCACTACCCCCCTGAGACATTTGGGCTGACACTGAACTGGAAAATGAGTTTAGCTCCATTTTGCCATAGTCAAACATCAAAATCTGCTCAGACAATTTGTGTTTGTCTGACAGGAATACTGAATTTCCATTTGTAATTTGGGCAAGATCATTTTCCAGCTGATTTCACAGTACCTTCCAGGATAGAGATGCTGCCAGGAAGCCTAACTTGAAATTTTCATCCACATCAGAGCAGAGACTGCAGACAATCTGAACATGTCAGGTGTGCAGGAGAAGGAAAACTAACCACGAGCTTCATGTTCTGTGCTCTGATCCTTTTTCAACACTTGGGATATTACAGTAACTTTATTTTCTGGGATTCAGAGGTGGGGAACAGCTCTACAAGCCAGTGAGCAGCAGTGAAGTCCTTGTTCAAGCAATTACATCCCAAACCTTAGCAAGAAACAGTCCCACCAGCTCCTACTGCTGCCACAGAGGCAGTCTGAGTGTTCAGCACCAGGAAATTCACCAACAGCAGAGGAAAAATGTAATTCTGCCCATAACTCTTGAGAGCTTTGATGTTACACATCACGATTTGGATCAGGGAGTCACCATTTCAGTTCAAGGTATTTAATTCTCATTTTTACCCTCTTGCTCTTTCATAGATTGCACATAAGGGCAAAAAAAAAAAGGTGAAGGCATTATAAAATATAATTAAAGAAATATCAGTATTTTAGTGCATCATTCCACGTGTTTGGTATAAATGAGCTGCGAGGCAATATCAGGAGAACTCAGATTAAACCACAGTAACAGCCCTTGTACTAATGGGCAAGACCTAATGAGGGAATTCCTTCCTCTCTTCCTCACACAGTATCAATTTCATGCCTTATAGGTTTTTAAATGGCCCACAAATCTTCCTGATTTGTTTTATTTCCTCTAAAGGAAGCCTACCATGGGAGGGTTTGTAATGTGAGTTGAACAGTCCAGATATTTCTCAGGCATAATCAGCTCCTTGATTCTCCCTGGGACACACATGGCCATCAGTCCATTGTGGCCTTTCCTGCTGGCTCTCAGTGGCTGCTCAAGGTGGGTGGTGGCCCACTGTCATTAATATACTGATTTTCTTACAGGCTTGGCAAACACTTCAGAACAGCAGGTGCCAAAGTGCCAAAGTCATTGTTTCAGGAGAAACATCCTCTCCTTTTCCTCCTTCCACTGATTGTCTCAGTAGCTCCTCCCTGAAGTTTCCCATCAGCTGATCAGTGGAGCTGCAGGAGCAGTTCAGACTCAGAGTGTTCTCCTGCTGGGCATCTGCTCGTGTGTTGAAATTTCCCATCCCTTAACTGTGTTTTCAGGTCTGTCTCTGCCTCGTTGGGTGAAGAACCAACAGGACAAAGCCAAAAGGTCACAGCTAAAAGGCTTTGCTGAGCCTTCCTGTTTACTTGAAGCCTCAGAAAGCAAACAAATGAAGAGAGAACTCTGTAATAAGTACAGAGAAATGAAGTGTGTTTTTACAGGCAGTGGACTCTCGTGATTTTGTAGAGGAATAAAATGAACCTGTAGCTGCTCCTCTCTGTGAATAATCTGAAATAAGTTACTCATTGCACTTAAACCCCCTGAGTGTTGCAGCTGGAGAGCTGATCCTTTAACATACTGTTTATCCACAACTTCCTCTGCTGGCATTCCCTGGCAATTAAAAATTACTGTAGACATCTCACATCCATGGAGAGCCATTATGGGCATGGGAAATAGGAAGGGACTATCAGAGAATGTAAATCTGCACATTAAAAAATCTGCAAATGGCCATATTTCTACAGACACTTATCCTTTAATGATGAAACACCAGATATTGTCACAAAGGAAGTTTTGCTTTTTTTTGGCATTGGGATTTCACTTTCTCCCTTTAATTGGGCTTTGTTAAATGACTCACAAGACAGAACCAAGAGGAAAGTAGAGAAATCCAAGGCTGATCTACACCATCCTGGGAGGATTAAAACACTGATCTGCTGACACATTTGAGAAAAAAAGGCACAAAAAAAGAGATAGAAATACAACAGCAGACACAGACATTCTTGCCACCATGGAAAGCTGATAGCTGGGCTATGCATCTACTGCTCCTCCTGTTTTAAAAGAGAAAGCAGAAAGCAAACAGTGGGGATAGAGTGGGGCAATGACCCCATCTCTGTGTGCTGTTACGGTGCCAATATCCTTGTCTGTCCTGCTTGATAGAGCTGTCAGAAAGGGCAGGCTGGAACAGCAAGAATCTTTCATTCTCATGGAATGAATAATTCACATCTCTGTTCCCTGCTTGAACTGCTGGATGCTGGGCCTCACAACCAGATAATTAGCTAATAAAGAACAGGGGGTTGGGTGGATGCTTCGCTTCCCACTTTCTCCAAATTAATGTAAAGATGACAACGTGCATTCAGACACACAAGCAAGGCAGGAAGAAGAAATATTAGAAGCATCCCATAACCACTGACATTGAGATAATGCACACAGCTCCAAAATGAGGTGAAATTCTGTCCAACACCACAGCTGTGGCTTTGCCTTGTAACACACCCCTCTGCTCTGCCTGAAATGAGCCCACGGGTTTCTGCAGCTCCAAGTGGAGGGGGATCATTCTTGTCTGTCACAACGAAGCTTTGGGCCCTTCCCAAGAAGATCAGCTGGAAGCCACTTTATTACAGTAGATGACACATGTAATTAAGGTTACATTATCCATCAACACCTACAAGACTTTTTTAACTATTTCTTTAGATTAAGTGTGCCCATTATCCACTGTCCCAGGCCAGGCCATGCAAATGCACAGAACAGGCTCAGCTTTAGTGGGAAAAGACAGAAAGTCCTAAAGGGTCTCTTGCTGCCCATTAGTGACCTCTCCAACTGTGCCCCCACTCCCATGCCAACTTTCTTCCTCTCCAGCACCATGAATTTTCCAAATCCATTATAAAAACCCAAATTGTAACACTTGTAATTTTATGAGAAAGGCAAGTGTGCTGTCAGGATTTTGGTTACACTTGAAAAAAGTACCCAAGACATAATTTGTACTTCCCAGAGAGAGGGAATAGGGCATGAGCCCAGCTGTCTCCTGCCTCAAACTGGTCCAGGCTTTAGTGGGGCTGCACTGGAGATCTGGCTTAAGTGGACTGGCAAGAGAAGGAAGCAAATGAGGAGCAGTTAATGAAGCAGAATGTGAGTGAGCATCAACCAGTGTGATAGCCTGTGATGACTCTGAAATAAAGACATGTGCTCTTCTTGTAGGAATCACAGGCTCCTGAGGCAAATCTTTAGCAGACAACTCCTACATGAAGAGCCCCCAGGGAGCACTTGATGTTATTTGAAGAACAGAAGGCTCCATGTACTGGCAACTGTGCATCTTTCAGTGGAAAAAAGGCAGACCTAAAAAAATGTCAATCAACCAAACCCTTGGAAAGGCACAAGAGACAGAGAAGTACTAAGAGGCAGAAGTACCAGGGATTCTTTTTACTGTTGTATTTCCTGTGGGCCAGTTCCCAAGGAAAGTATTTTAAGTGATGATGAATTCAAGCTGAATTCACACAAAGCAGGGGCCAGCTGAGTGTGTGTCTTTGAAGAGCTTGGTGCTTATTTCATGTAAGGGAGTGCAATCCCTGAATACTTTCTGGTGCACATTTCCCTGCAGTCTGTGTGATTCAAAGGCACAAAACCCCAAAGTGTAAGTTACTCCACTGGAGAGACTAAAACAAGAAATGAAAACATATCACTTAAATCTGACTCACTCACACTTCCATTTCAGTCTAAAAAAAAATCAAAAATTCTGCAGTGTTTGACAACTACCAGTTGGGAAATTACAGTGATGTGGAAATGTCAAGACATAAACATGCCAGGCTGGAAACCATCTCATTTAGCATTACATTCCCACACTGTGGGCAGCTCAAAGCCAGCAATTCCCCTGGCTTGGGTTGTCACAGCTATCTGAATATGAGATGAATGACACCCTGGAGCATCTATTTGTGTGTATGGATGAGAAGAGGAATCCAGACAATCAGATCCACAGGAACAGACACCAAAATGCAGACAGAGGAATCCCTGCTGCTGGGATGATACACCTCAAGGATATGGGAATAATCCATGGGGGAAAAGACTGAGAGGGCTTTGGCAAGCTCCTGTAATACTGAGGTACTGCTATTAAAAGTATTTAATTACTAGCAACACTCCCATGAAAAAAGAAAATCAACTAGAGGGATTCTCACACAATTTTGTGAAGGATTCACAAAATCTGCCCTTTGGCCATTTGGTGTAGGCAATTTTTAAAGTGCTTCCTTTAGATAAGGAGAAAGAGGGGGGTATCTTATCGTCCATTATCCATCAAAAAAAAGTTTGAAAAGTTCTTGTGCTTTGAATTTAGTCAGCAAATACACCAACAGGTCCCATAACTACTTATTAAAGGAGCAGAATGCTCAGCCCTGCACCTGAAATCAAGGACCTGTCCTCACATATCTTTGAGTGTTGAGGTTTAAAGGCCTTGTAAGCAGGATTATGTTTAGACTACATTAGTTACAGTGACTTTGTTAACCTGAGCTTTTATGCTTCAGTTATCTCTGAGAATTGGGAGTTCCTTCTGGTAGATACAGCCTAACACTATTAGCACCTTAGGAAGATTTTAAATTTCTTTAGTAATCCTCCAAGAACCTTCTAAAATTGCAGGAGCTGCACTTTAGCCTGCGGGGAAAATGAAAGCAGGAGGTTTATCAGTCTTAGGCAAGGAAATATGGAGGAAAAAAAAAAAAGGCAGAGGTAGACAGAGAATTGGAGTGTCTCTGGCTGCCAGTTCTGTGCCAGTTCACTGAAATGTGCCTCTCTGACATCATGAATTACCCAAACTGTACTCTGCACTCTGAGGTTGCAAAAGTTGGGAGTTTCTGGGTGCAACTGCAAGACCTCAGTTAGCAGGAGTGGCCCCTGCTGGCTGCTGAAGGACTGAGAGGATTATTTCAGTTGTGCTGTAGACACCAAAAATCCCTGTATATTCACAGGAATGTGAATAGAGCCCTGAATATGCCACAGAGAGCTGGGCATGGCAATTCCCTGCCACTGCAGGTGTTGGTGGATCTGGGGAGAACTTCCCACCCCTACACAGAATTCTTGGAAGTAACTGAGGTCAGTGGCACCCCCAGCACAGTCCCTACAAAAACAAGTGAAAGAATCCAGATCAACAGGTGGATTAGAATTAACAGACAAACTAGAACTCACATGGCACTAATAAATCATAGCCAGATTGGAATACAATTAACTTACAGACATCAGCTACAGGAAGCCACAGAAAGTGAATTGTGTTGCTGATGCCATAAAACCCCAATCTGTGCTGTTGCAAGTCCTGTGGCTGGATATGTATTTCATATCTGGGGTGACTGTTGTATACTTGAGAAAAAGTATTTTCCAGATTCCCAACTAAAATCAAATTCCAAACTTTCTTCTCTGTCTGTCCTGAAGTCTTTTAAATAATTATCCCTTCAGAGTGTGCCAGACACAGAAAGGTGCCTCCCAACTACTCACGAGGCCAGAATTGGATGAGAAGATTTGGAGACTGGCAGAAGAATCCCCATATCCCCGGGCCTCGTGGGAGGCTTTATCCCTAAGAACATCTGCTCAATAAGAAAGTTCATTATTTGTTAGTTATTTCAATTTTAGAGAGAAACCCAATAAATAAAGATTCATTAATGCTCTGAATTCTGACTGTATAAATATTCATTCTTTCTTTCTCCTGTTGTCTTTTTATTTACACACTTGCTTCATGCACTAAGAGCTTTTAAGGGCATGAACAGTCCCCTTGGGGAAAACTAATGGTATAATCAAAAGGATTTTTAGTTTGTCATACTAATAGCAACAAAAAATAGGATTACTGCTGGAGGAGATTTGTGTCCCTCCAAGGCCTCCTGGTATTTATGCAGACACTCAGAGGGGCTGAGCTTTTCCCCTCTGAGGAGGAAATCTTTCTTAGCACGGTGTAAAAGCAGAGCTGATATTCCCTCTGAGGAGGTTGAAGAGCTTGGCAAGTGTGGTGTTAAAGCAGAGCCTTCTCCAGGACCAGAGTGGACACAGAAGGCAGATGGAAACAATTCCAAGTGAATTGGACATTCCCAGAGCAGCAAAGGGCACATGTGTTTTTATTTCCCTAGGGAGCTGCACCAGGGCTACCTGATGTGCCCATGGAAAATAGCAATGAGTGCAAAGAACACCAAGATTTGCTGTGGATGGACTGGTGGCCACCCCAAGTGACGTGGGTTTGGGGAGGTGCTTCTGGATCCTGCAGTGCCTCAGCTCCTGTGCCAGCCCTTCCTGCAGGTTCATGGAGAAGTGAGCAGTGGCCTGACATGGGGCAGGTTGGCACCCTGTGGGAAGGTCTCTGCTGCTTTATTTGGCTTCTCAGGCACTGCTGCTCTGCCTCCCTCCTGCTCTGCTGCTCAGCTCCATTCCCCCTTCACAGCAAGCTGGAACAACTGAGCCTGAAGTGAGGCCATTAGGAAAAGACAAAAGCATCTTGCTTCAGGGCTCTCCATAAATGAGAAACATATTCCTAATTTCATATTGGTATTTCATTTGTTTTAGGCTTATGAAGGGCCCATATTTTCTAATCATGCAAATGGATGGTGTATTTCCATTCCCATTAAGCTTCTGATGTCACATTTTTCTTCAGTATTGGGGTAATGGAATTTCCGATTAATTTTTTTATATGTTCCACTGTGGATATTTGGTATTTATCTGTAAATAAATAGAACAATAATTGAGGAGATAATTACAGCTTGCACAGAAAAAAGGCTGCCTAACTATGGGGTTGTCTCTCTAAGTGTGCTGGATTCTACCAAAGAAAACCTTGGAAGGTTGTAATTGAAAGCCACTGCACCCCTGACAGGCTTCACACTGATAAAAAGGGCACCATAATTAATCACTTGCCTTATTAGAAAGAAATGATTCTTCACAATGATTAAAAATGACTACAAGAGCTGATAACCTGTTACCTCCTCAGGAAGGCAGTTTTGTGAATAAGAGACAATAACTGCAAGTTCTGTCAGCAACAGGACACAGATGAACTGCAAGGGACAGGGTGAGGGCAGTGCCAACATCAGGGAAGAGATTATTAAAATACAATTATTCTAAACCCATCTCCTGCTGAAGGAAAGGGATGCAGAAAGAGAACAAGTGATGAGCTGGAAGGAAAATCTCAACACAAAGCTGAGGCCAAACCCTTTCCTAATTTTGTCTTTCCAACATTTTGTTCCTCGAACAATGAACCCACAGACCTTTCTTATAGACTGTTTTCTACTTAATTAATGGTATATTTGGTTTCAAGATACATTACAGTACATTAGTCATCACCTTGTACTTTATGAACCAGGTTATGAACAGGACCCAGCCAAAATACAAGACTTTCAGCTGCCTTGAAATCCCAGACAAAGCAAAAACATCCTCAGCAATACTAAAAACAACCCAAACACAAAACCCAAAGCCAAACAAACCCCAAAACCAAACAGAGACCTCTTTGCTACCTCAAATGAAAACAACAGAATTTTGCTGTGGTACCATTCTGGTTGGTCAGGACTCTATGGAAATTCAACACTAAATGCTGCTTTTCAGTGATTCTTACCTTCTCTTGATGAAAAAATAGGTAAGAGGAACTGGGTGCAGAGTGTGTCTGTGGGACATGGAGGTGGTACATATGTTTAAATTCATGATGAAGCTCAATCAGCCTCCCACCCACATTAGCTCAGTTGGTCAACACTTGGTTGTAATAATGCCAAGGTCATCGGTTCAATCCCCTGTGTGGGCCATTGACTTAAGGGTTGGACTCGATGGTCCTGGTGGGTCCCTTCCAACTCAGAATAGTCTGGGATTCTGTGATAATCCCCTCCCCAGCTCAATCATGAGTGTGCCAGAAGCCTGGAAACAGCACTGCAATGAAGCTCCCCTTAAACAAACATCCCTTTTGAATATTTCAGACTGAGGAGAAAATCAACCATTTAAACCATGACTTTTTTGGGAATCAATCTCATTTTTATGACCTCAAGTTTTCAGCAGTCAGGGCAGTGTGACTCAGCAGTGGCACTGCTGGGAGTGTCTGCCAGACCACACAGGCAGCTGGAATCAGCCTCTGGCTCTGAAAAAGCATCTTCTCAGAGTCTTCCTCTCCTGCCCGGGGAAGAAACACAACAGGAATATACTTGGGATATTAATGACAGCAAACTACTGCAGTTCCCCCTTTTTGCTGACTGTGACTCATTAGCCTTGTCTGCCCACCCATTCTTTATCTCCTTGTAATTTCTTACTAATTATCTTCCACATCAAAGCTTTTGGGTGGTTCTAATTCTGTAAAATCATCTAATGAAGTCCCGTACTTCAAATTACATTTTATGTAACAGCAGGTTGTCAGATGGATAAAATATGGCAGGAAAAATGCCCAAGTGTTGAGGCACTGGAGCCTGCTGTGTGCCCACAGCCCTGGAGACAACCCCTGGAATACTCAGACACCCAGCTCTGGGCATTTCCTAGCAGGGAGTGGGAAGAATGCCAGAGTGGAGGGTGGAGGAGCCTTCACTCAGGGCAGAATGTGAATGGGCATCACAACTGGAAAGCTGCCTCTTAGATTCTCTTTCAATCTGTACCCAGTTCTTTGGTGCCTTTGGCCAGAGTGTCATAACAAATGGGAAGAAATCACGAAGGTGATGGTTCAGCAGAGCTGCTCATTGTGCCCTTTCATACCAAGGGATGGACCTGAAGCAGATGGGCACGATGCCACCCCTGCTGCTATTGAAGTGTCCCCTGCCAGCTCTGCTCCCCTGCCCAGGCACAGGAGAGCCAGGGAGGCACAGGAGGGACAGCAGTGACATTAAAGCCCCATCTCTGCTGCCACTGACGACAAAGGCCCCATTTGCTGTTCCCCCTGTTGAGGAAGGTGATGAACAAACCCTGCAGAGAGCTCTCAGCACAACATTTCGTGTGACCCTCTGTATTGGCTTTCCTAAGACAGGTTTAGGGTTGAGGCTGCCACCAACATTTCTTCTCTTAAGGCAAAAACACAGGCAGGTCTTGCTGGTACAGCAAGTGGAATTTTCTCCTGGGATGTTCAAACAGGATTTCCAGAAGGGAACAAACACCAGCCCACTTTAGTTCCACATGTACAAGATACTCCTCTTCAAAAATACATTTGTGCACATCAACACAAGCTCAAATAGCAGGAAAACAGCAATTCTTTCCTCAGTTCCTCACAATTCAAAACTTTGGCTGCTGTGTGGAAATCCACAGACAAAAGGGTTTGGGTTTTTTTGACATGCTGACCCATCCTGACCAGAACTGCAGCATCACTGCCCCCGAGAAGTGATGAAGCCAACGAGGTCCCCAACGGAGTGAACATTCATGCAGACAGCAAAAATACCTACAACCATCAGAATTAATCACCCAAAGGATTTTAAAGCTGAACCATTTCAAGGCCTCAGCCTTTATCTGAGAAAGATGAGGAGGAGACCTCATGGGGAGTGTGTGCATCCCAAACCATTCACTGGCACATTAAGGAGCCACATGTGCTGTGGCTACAGGAGGTCCTGTTTGCTCTGCTGCCTTCCTGCTGGCCCTGTAGGGAATGTCTCTGGTTCTGAAAGTGGCTTTGAGGTGGCCTTCAAAGGGCAATGTTGGGTTTGTACCAAATTCCTGCCTACTTGCTTATTGTCCAATTTAAACATTTATTTTTTCTGAGGCATCTGCCTCAAACCACTGTGAGAAAGGGGACACTGGACTGGTTTGTTTCATTTAGAGAAGACATGTCCATTTTCCTGTGTTCTTTTTTATCTCAGCCAGATAAGTGACAGCTCTTTCCTGACTTAACCCCCCAAGAAGCTGTGCAGTTGGCTGAGTTACCCAAAGGGTGAAACTGAACCTTGCAGAGACAGGGAAATAATAAAAAAACTTGAAGTTACAAGTTTCACTGGGTCCATAATTATTTATAAGAACAACTGCAGAGCCCAGTAAGAAGTCAAGAGTATACACGTGTCAAACATGCATGAAAGGGGAAAAGAAGCCCTATCTCAGCAAAGCACAGGCCAGCAACCACTGGCTTCCATCTGGCCCTAAAACTGAACTCTCACTAGAGATGTGCCAGGGCACTGGCACCTCTCTGTTTCTGGGGCACAGCTGTGAGCCTTCCCACTCCCAGAAGCCAAGAGTCCAACAGGTAAACCCCAAGACACGTGTCCTGGTTGTTTGCAGCCATATGTGTGCTGCTGTCAATCCATCTGGAGCCTGCTCTGCATGCCAGAGATTTTTGGAAGACTGGATGGAAGCGGAGCCCATTACATAGCCAGAGTTAATTAGTAACATTCTCTTTGCCTTTTATCTCCTCTGCCTTTCATCTGTGGGTGTTATGCTAGTAGAGATGCTGGGGTACCTTTAGACACAAGTGGTGTTACAGTGGTTTAAATGTAATCCCCAAATAGTTTGAAAACATCCTGCCATTGGGGGGGGGGTCACCCATTCAGAGAAGTGAATTGTGAGTATTAAAACAAAGCAGCTCCTTTTGATGTGCAGATTGGCAGATCAAGGGAAGGTAATCACTGAACTAAATCTCTCTGAGAGCTCTGCAGCACACACATCCTCATTAGGGCACAATATTGCTCCTTATCAAGCCTCGAGTAATATTTATAAAAGGAATAAATACACTTAATGGGAACAGTTCCATGACTTGAATGTCTGGGCAATGCATTTGATGGGTTTTAAAGATGATTAAGATACGCCTTAACTTTAATTTATCTAAATATAACAAACTTGACAAGCTGAGCAACTACTACAGAAACAGTTTGTTGCATTACTTGTTTGCTTTTAGTGGTTTACGAAATATATCTGATATTTCTCTAGTAAAAAAAGAAAGTAATGGGATCTCAGTGTCATGATAAAATCAGAAAAAGTTATAAGAAAGATACTTAAGTTAGTGTGGTATTTGAGATAATCTGGAGATCAATAACATGAATTAGTATGGAATTTTCTAATCAGTAAATCATGCCAAAACCCAACTCTCAAAATAAATCCCCCCTCCCCTTGACTGCCAGGATCTTTAATAAAGGATACTGTTATAATAAAATTTTTGTTCTTTTACATTGCTCCTGCTGGGTTATCTTGTTGGTGACATGAGGCAAATATTCATTCCCAGTAATTTGTTCATCTTATTGCCAAACCCTTAAAGAGTATACAATTATATCTAATTTTTACATCTATATAATACACACATACATATACATACACACACACACACATATATGTCAAGATAGTTAAAAATAGCAAAAAAAAAATAATTATAACTTCTGGCAGAAAGGGAGTGGACAAATACAGGCAGCACTACTCTAACCCTTCTCTTGCAAAGCATTTGGTAAACAAAGCCACCATCTACTCAACAGAAGATTAAAAACCCTTGGGAGCTTTAAACAGAATGCCCAAATACTGCCCCAAACTCCCACACAAATACTGAACCTGGGCAGCCTCTTGGCCACTGTCTGAGATCTCACAAGGTGTGACAATACAAACCCATCAGGGCTGGGTGCCTGCCTGGACTCCTTGTGGTCAGGTTGATGACCACAAGCTCTCTCCCCTCTCCACTCCCACACTCTTTAGAGAGATGAAAGACAGACCTCAACATTTTTTGCGCTGTTGTGTCCAGCTGGAAGATCTTTCCAGTCTTTGCTGCAGGAGAAGAGCAAACAGGATGTGCTTTGCACACTGAGAAGAATGGGGAATGAGCTGAGAAGAATCAGAAATGAGTTGGTGCTCCATCCCCCATTGGGACATCACCTCAAAATGCCACTGCCACCTCCCCCAAACTGCTGACACGTTTGTGCAGTGACTGTACCAGAGGTTCAGGATGGGGGGTTTGTCTTTGCAAATAACCTGAAACGGTGGTACCTGAGGAAAATTTCAATATAAAGCAGGAAAACCCTACTATTAAAATCTTGCAATGTGATAATGGTCTCCTGGCCATAAAGCATTTCACATCTGCCAGCCCCACTTGACCTCCTGCTCCCCAGCACTGCAGGTTCACAGTGGTGACTCCTCACCCACCACAGCCACAGCCCATCAATTCATTGTGTGCATGGATAAGGCTCTTCCCAAATTGGTTTCTCACTAAGAGAAGCAATGACAGTAATTCTGCAGTTTTAAAGCATTTTAAGGGCCCAAGGCTGCCAGAAACCATTCAGCCATGGGCAGGGTTAAATTCCTTGACTCACAGCTGGCACAGCTTCATCACACACCGGTGGCAAATTGGGTGATAATTGCTGCCCAAGATGACATTTCTTTGTTCACTTATCAAACTTAAGGAGTGTAAAGACTAAAAGCACTGAGAATTTTAAAATAAAAACACCTGGAAGTACATATTTCTATATACTAAAACATGCACATGTAGAGCAGGACATAACCTCTTCTTTTGGTGACTTGCATCATCTTTGGTGTAAGCCTTACCCATGGCTTTCTGGGGTAGAGTGAATGATGTTCTTGTTCCACTCCTAAGCCTTTTAAATTGTTCTTTGCTCCGTGTTGCTGGAGAACATTTTCTCTGCTGTGTGATGTGACAAACCAGCTGTAGAGTGATGTAATATCTGACTGCACCTACAGCAAAGGACACAGGCTTTGCCCTACTCAGAGATGATGAAATGATGGTCTCAATTACTCAATTACTTTAATTGATTGAGCCTCTCTTTTTAATTCATTAAATTGGAGGAGGTGGATTAATGCCTTCTCAGGAACAGGAGGAAAAGATACCCACAACAAAGGAATGCTGTGGTAATTGGCACTTGCAAAGAGGGAAGCAGTGCTTGAAACCTGTTCTGTGACACCAGCACAGACCTGATCATGTCAGTGAATATAAAACCCCTCAACTCTGTGCTTTGACTGAGAGCAGCAACAAAGCAGCTCTGAGGGCTCTTGTGAAGGGAGCAGAGAGGGCTTAAAAGGCCTCAATTCCTCTGAGCATCAGTGGACATTCAGGGCACTTTGCATCCCCCAGGAGATCCTCAGAGTCTATAAAAATGTATTAATTATTACACCACCCAACAGTGGCCTGGCTGGTACTGCTGCAGCCCTTTACCCTTTACCCACTCCTGCAAATGATGATGTTCAAGAGCCTGGAAATGTCTCATCTCTCCTTGGCTGCATCCAGAGAGGGGCTCAGGGACCTGTCCCCACCTGCCACCCCCAGCTCTTGTGCCTCCACACCCACTGTACCACTGTGCCCTCTCACTGGCATGACTGGCATGTCAAACGGGTTTAGCCACAACGGATGTCACAGATAACTGAGGGTTGTGGCTCGTGTTGGTTGTAGTTTTTAAAATAGCTCCCTGCATTTCATTCGATGTCTCAGCAGAGCCTATTTCTGAGTGGAGCTGTGAAAGCAGATGTCTGGGAGCAGCGTGTGGCAAACCCTGAGTGAAGTGACAAATCAATCTTTTCCCAGAGATTCCTGGGGATATGGAAAACATGACTTTGTGCCAGCAAGGCAATGGCAGCTGCCAATGAGGACAGGGAAAGGATACAGCAAATCACTCCTGTTACACCCAGCCAGAGCCCCCCTGCCCTGTGAGCTGCTGTGGTTCTTCTGCAAGGGCAGGAGATGTTGAGGAGCTCTGCCTGGAGCTGCTCTGCCTGCACAGGTTCAGCTCAGCTTCAGAAAGGGGCAGCTCACCCTGCACAAGCACAGTCTGGCTCTGAGCATGGTGGGAGCCACTGAATTAACAGAACATGTGAAGAGGAGGATCCTAAAAGTGTTTTCCAACCCCCTGTTGGTGCTGAAACACAGTGATAATGTACCATTTCTGAGGAGATGATGGTGTTCAATGCCATAAGTGGCACTGGGATGGAAAGGAGAGAAGGTGGGAGGCAAAGAGAAAAAAAATGGGACCGAGAGAGGTAGAATGAGATCAAAGATTTAAGGAAATGCTTCACTAAGAGAAGTTCTCATAATTAACAATGCAGTAATGTAATTGCTTTTTGGTTTATGGAATCCCATTCCCTCCCAAAGCTCCCACAAAGCCATGGGGCTGCAGGGACCTTCCCCCAGAGGTTACCCACACACACAGCAGCTATTTCTGGCATATTCCTCATGAACATAACAGTTTTTAAAGCAGACTGAGCTTTTTCCAATTAAACACAAACTTCAGCCCTGCCAAGAGGTTCTGGATTAACAAATATAAACTGTCCCAAGTGGAACAATAAGGAACTATATTGATATTTAAACCAGAGCAGAGGGTTTTTTGAGAATATAGACTAAATCAGGCCTGGTCCCATATTCATTATTCACACACAGATTCCTCCAAACTCAAAATGCCATGTTAATTCTCACTACAAACTCTCCATTACACCAGGGATGTGTCTGGTCTGGAGAGCACACTCATGAATGTACCACAAAATTGGCCTCCAAAGGATCTTGCCAACACAGCTGTTTAAGCAGCAAATGTAAATTCTGGTCATGTTCAGCAGAGAAGGAAAGAAAATACAGATGGTAACTAGGAAACAAAGACACTTGAGTGGGAGGAGGCACAGTAAGTAAACCCAGTGTCCTTCACCCAGCTCCCAAACTTGGGCATGTTTCTTGATTTGTTTATGGACAACACACACAGCAGAGAATACTGATGTAACTCAAGTGGCACTAACAGGGGGAAATTGCAATGCAGAGGAGCTTAAAAAGTCTTTACAAACAGAAAGAATATTCAATAAACAAATCACACGTCTTTGGTTTCTTTTCTATAAGTGGTGTTTTGGTTTGTTTTGCTTTCCTTCTTGACACCAGCAACAACCTGCTGTGGAAAAGCTGGTGAGGGAAAGAGAAGGGATCTTGTATTTCAAGCACTGGATTGTCCCTAAAATTGGATTCTTCTGAGGAGGTTTCAGACCTCTAGATATGGCACAGGTCATATTGCCATCCTTGCCTGCTTCAAAGTGTTAATGAAGAAGTATGAGACTGCAGAGGATACAGATATTACAGTGACAGACACTGTAAAATCATCATATTTTATTAAGCTGAAAGACTTAATAGCCAGAATTTGAGTTATTGCAGGTTTCTCTCTTAGAAGGACGGTCAGACATGTCTTTGGGGAAAGCCTCATTTAAAATGAAAAGGGTCTTATTTTCTTGAAAAAACCAAAATGAATCACACAGCAGATGAGGGGTTGCCTTGCCTAAAATTGTTGAACTCCTTTCTCAGCCAGCACAACTCTAAAAGCTCTTTGCCACTTCTCCAGGCCACAGCATCAGTGTTTCCAGGCTGTTTTATTCCATAACATATTTTTTTAACAATAATAACAAGAAATGAAGAGCTAGAAAACAATTAGTTTTTTCTAAGCACATCTATTTTATGGGAGTTTTGACTTTTTTCCCCTATTGATTCATGTTGCATTTTTTAGAAATACCACAAATTTCCACTGAGTTCTGTGTCCTGCAAAATTCACCTTGCACTTCAAGTTATGATTGCACAGAAGGATCACTGATGTGTGTTTGAAAGGACAAATGAATTCTGTTCTACAGGAATTAGGAAACCACCACACAAGCCTTGAGCAGGCTGATGCCTTACAAATGATCACACATTTTCCCCTCCATCAGCATCCTAATTCCCTGCAGAGAACTTTGCTCACCAACACACTTGGAGCCCACGACTGAAACCTCTGAGACGTGGCCTTCATTTTCAGCTGTCTTTATTGTTATTTTTTATGCTAATTAATTGTGAGCTGACTCAGGATCTGCATGAAGTGGCATCTCTGAAACCACCAGCACTGATGTGCTGTCAGCACTGGGGCCATGGCTGGGCTAAAATCCTGCAGGATTCATCTCCACTCATCCTCTGCTGAGGGGATTCTGCTCTGCAAAGGCCTAGTGGAGCAAGGAAATTCCCTTGTGCAACTGAAGGGCTTGTTCTGGAGCAAACAGAACAGCCTGGAAGACATTTTAAACAGAAAACTGATTTGTATGAGCTGCTTGAGGAGTTATATTGTTCTGCAGTCATGCCTGGACAACACGGAATGGGTGGAGAAATATGTGAACTGAAACTATACAAGGTCATCACCAAATGTACTTATTTTAAAGCTGTAGATTCACTCGAGCACCTCAACATCATTTGAATACACCTCTGGAACAAGCAAAAATACTTCTTTTTCCTTTCCATGGTCACAGAACATCAGCACTAAACCGAAGAACAAGCCCTTGGGGGTTCTGCTCCATCAGATCCCTCTCCCGGGGCCCTCCTTTGTTCCAGACAGTTCCTGCACCACCTGCTCTGCTCCCCCTTGGGCTCTGCTCAATGGGCCAACCTTGCTTTTCATTTCCCATTTCTGCAGAGACAGACCCTGCTCTCCCTCCTGAAATCCAACCTCCTCCTTGCAGTCGATGCAGAGATAACGTAAAATACCAGAAGAGGATAAACAGGAGGCAGCAGAATGCCAGTCCTGAGCAAGGAATTATCCATAATTCAAAGGTTTCAGGAAGCTGAATACCAGAAGGTCCACAACACTTTCTGTTCTGAGCTTCCTTGCTTTGTAGATCTTCTCTGAGTGAGTGGCTGCGTTCAGCGATAACCACCTGAGCTGCTCATCTTTATGGATTTTGCAGCTGAAACAAATGCCACAAATCACAGTTCCCTGACAGAGCACCGTGGGGAAAAAAGGGTTCAATTCATTCCTTGTGACTTCTGGAAGAAGCATTTATCATCTAAACATTATTTGCTGAAACACCAAATTTGAAATTGTTAAGATAAGTGAAGTTGACATTTTTTAATGTTTGTTCTCGTAGATGTACCCAAATTTGCTCAGAGCCTTTTCTTTCTTTAAGCAAGTCAAAGTCCCACAGTTGATTTCTTTCCTCAGGAATCCTTTCAAATTCTTTAAGTCACTCAGGACTTTCAGGCACTGTGGCTGCCCAGTCCAGAGAAGAAAAACTCTGACACAGTGAAACAAAACCAACAAAACACCCCCCCTGAATTTATTTAACCTTTTCTTTTATCTATATTTTTTCATTATGCAGGGCACTTCCACAGCAAATTCCAATTTCACTTATCACTCCCTGTTAATTCTGTTGTTCCAAAGCCCTTTTTTGTGCTCCTCTTCCCCTCATGTGCCAAAGTTAAACTCCCCAGTGACTCTTTCTCCCTGTGGCTGCTCTAATGATTTACTTCTTTCTGTAGCACAGTTGACATTCCCTCTAGCAGGAAAAAAAAAAAAAAGACAAAAAACATTTTCCCAGGTTCTGTTTTTCTTGCTGTGTATTCCAGAAAAAACATTTTAGCAAAAGGAACCAGGAGAGAAGTGTCTGAGATCTGACACTGCAGGCGCTGCCTCCTCTACAATGACACAGGGAATGGAGGGAAATTCTCCTTCTTCTTATGTATTACATGAACTTGGTGTTTTTCCAACCTAAAAATAAACAGCAATTCAAAAAAAAAAAAATTTGAATCTGCTCTGAAGGGAACTGTTACATCTTCTTCCTCAGCTCAGGGATGGGTGCCCTGATTTTTGTGTAGGGTTTCTGGAGACCTTCAGTGCTTTAGGGGTTTGTGGGCACAGACTCCACTGCAGCTCATCAAAGCTCTCCTCGAAGCAAGAGGGAACATGAGAAGGACTGTGACAAACACTCTTTGCTCATCACACATTAAAGGGGACACAGAAATGGGACTCAGGTTGGAAAGTTGTATTTTCTTCCCCAAGCACACCCAGATTGACAGGACTATGTTGGTGGCATCGCCTTCGTGAATCTGACTGAAAATAACTTGTTCCTCTTTAATTCAGCAAACCCAGAGTTCTTAATCAAAGCTGTGGCTGTAACGAGTCATCCAAACCATGACACAGTTCTGTTGCCAAACCAGCAAATGAATGCAGTGATCCTGTGAGGAGCTATCACCAAGTTAATTCCTTCAGAATAAATGAAAACACACCTCACACCCAGAGATTTGGTTCTCCCCAAACGATCCTGCGCTTCCAGGTTTCTGTTCCCACTGGGGGGTTTGTTGATTGTTTAACAATTTCTTCTACACATATTTATTATTACTATTATTATTATTGCATAAGAAGGTTGATACCTAAAGAAGGAATGTCTCAAATAAACAAATGGATGGTTTAGCTATAAAAATGATGCAACAAAACATTCTTTGTTAGTTTTGTCCTCTCTTTAAGATGGCAAACCCCAACAACTTCAAACCACGACTGCCAATGTGTTGCTGTCACTTTTTCCATGACAAACCTGGACAAACCTGGCTGCCAGTGAGGCTGTTTTGGCACATCTCAGGATCTTTGGTGTGCCCCTGGGTTTGTATCTCTTCCAATTGCTTTTTGGGATTGTTTTCCCCCTCCTCTGGGGCTTTCTGCATTGCACTCAGGACTGAAATCATCCTGTAACTCCTCTGTCAGCTCATCACTTCGGTGTCCAAGGGGCAGTTCTGCTTGACAAGTGTGTGATAAAGTGTTCAGAATTTAATGAACAAGACAACAAAATAGGAACCAACAGAATACTAATAATTTCGTGGGAGCTAATGGTGATAATGAACACTTGCAACTAAAACTTGGAATATCTCTAACATCTCTAAACACACCCAAAAGAGAAGATGTTTGCTGTGAAGTCAGACAGATTTATCCGCATTCTATAACATTAATGAGGTTTCCTGCTGTTTCTGAATTAACTTCAAGTACTCTTGCTGTAATACTTGTTTACAAAACATGCAATGTTATAGTATTTCAATTGCCTTTTATGGGGATTTTAATATTTCTGTTGTAAATAATTTAGCTCTGTTGAAAAAAAGTCCCAGACAGCTGAATCAGGATCTTACCCCAAACCTGCTGCCAACTGAAGACTTTATCATTTGAAATGAATCAGTGTTAAAATTTGATGTGGAAAGCTGTGCAATGGGGTGTGGTGTTGGTTGTGGCAGCAAAAGCTCCAGCCAGATGTGATGACTGAAGGGAGGAGCGGGGGGTTAATTCTCTGAGATGCAGCTGGAATCTGTGTGACTGAAGCCACAGCAGGGACTGGCCATGCCCCAGCACCAGAGCTCACACTGAGGGAGCAGTTCAGAGAATCATTAAATCGATTGGGTTGGAAAAGACCTCAGAGATCATCAAATCCAACCCTTGGTCCAACCCCAGTCCCTTTACCAGATCATGGCACTCAGTGCCACGGCCAAGCTCACCTTAAAAACCTCCAGGGATGGGGAATCCACCCCCTCTCTGGGCAGCCCATTCCAATCCCCGAGCACTCTCTCTGCAAAGAATTTTTTCCTGATCTCCAACTTCAATTTCCCCTGGCAGAGCTTGAGCCCATCGTGCCCCCTTGTCCTATTGCTGAGTGCCTGGGAGAAGAGACCAACCCCCACCTGGCCAGAACTTCCCTTCAGGCAGTTCCAGACAGTGCTGAGGTCACCTCTGAGCCTCCTCTTCTCCAGGCTAAACACCTCCAGCTCCCTCAGTTCCCGTGTTTGAAGTGCAGTAGAACACACTGAAACCCTCCTCACTCAGCTAAATGGAAGATATAATTAATCTCATTTTAGAGATGGAGGGAGTGCACCCAAATAGGAGCCCTGGGAAGTACCAGAGAGCTCTTTCCACATGAGACAAATCACCCTCAAGGTCAGTGCTCTCCAAAGGCACCATTAGGCTGCATTGCAACACTTTTCCTGCTGTCTGGAGACTTCAGAGTTGCTGCCTTTGTTGGGAGTTCAAGGATTGGGGTGAGAGGAGATGAAAAGGGAAGGGAAAAGGATGGGCCATGAGTGTGTTTGCAGGTGCTGGGATGTGCAGCCCCTTCCCTGCCAGCCTGGGCTCAGCAGAACTCGGCATGGTTAGA
Organism: Willisornis vidua nigrigula; assembly: GCA_021164005.1. Classification (NCBI taxonomy): domain Eukaryota; kingdom Metazoa; phylum Chordata; class Aves; order Passeriformes; family Thamnophilidae; genus Willisornis; species Willisornis vidua. The sequence continues at coordinate 110,266 of JAJPCS010000204.1, forward strand.
GCCTGAATGCTCCAAAATCAGAGCTGGGGGAACAGCCTTCCCTTTATCCACATTTTCAGGAACAGTCCTGGCACCCCAAGGTGACAATAAACTACTCAAATCACCTAAAGGGCATAAACTATGAATGATCTTCAAGGAAAACACAAGTACCTGTGAAAACATCTTGGATAACCTTCAAGGCCTTTTTCTAAATCTGAGTTCCTAATTAGATACAGCTCTGCTGAAAAAAGGGGATTGTAGAAATCCAACAGATCAAAATGATTGTGTTGGAACATGTTGGAGACAAGAAATAAAAACATAAAGTAAAATAAACCACACTCTGACCATCTGGTCATCAACAGCCACCTCCTACTTAAAGGTCAAGGAGCAGAACTAGAGATTTCACTTATAAATGCATCTATGAATGAATATTCATGAACTAAACCATTCAAACTTGCTGGACAAGTGATGTGAAAAAATTCATGTACTGCTCTGGGGGCGCTGATTTAGGGATCTCATACATATTCAGTATCTAAATGTTTCTTAACTAATCAAAACACTTGACTAATTGAGTGGTGATTGCTTTGTGCAGAGGGGTGACAGTCACCTCTCCTGCCCCTCCCAGGGACTGATTTTAGCTCGTTTTTATTGGTTCAAAGAACTGATTAGAGCTACTTTAGAGCCCAGTTATTCCCAATAACTGCATTATCTCTAAGGCAAATCCCTTCCCTTCTGCTCAACACCTGTGTTTGAAGAGAAGTTGAGTGTTGCTATCAGATTTCTTTCTAGTTACCTTATCAAAGTCTGATAAACTTCACACACATCTAAAAGTGCCCAGACAGATTTCTCCTTGGGCTCCAGCCAGAAGGTTTTGCTGAAAGCCCTGGTGGATCACCAGGTGAAATCAAAGCTTTGGGGCCTGATAACACAACCTGTTTCCAGGAAAAATTGGTGCTGATGTCAGGCTGAGCTTTGTGTTTTAGGAGTATGAGAAACCAGGAGAAAATCCAGGCCCTGTTCTGTGTCACACTCTGGAAAGCAGAGGGGTCTCCTTAACCCTACAACTTTTCCGGGTTGCTTTTCCAAGCATTGCTTGGAATTTTATTGTTGTCATGTTGTAGCAGAAATACTTTATAAACAGTCTGAAAGGGAACTGAAAAAAATGGCTTTTTTGTTTCATTTTAACACATATCTGAACACATTTGAATTAACATGAATGTTTTTGGTAGAGGTTTTATGCCAAGAGTGAGATCCAACTGGAAACCCCAACTGTGACACATAAATGAGAAACAGAACCCTGAGCCATCATCCTGATTGTGACATTCTTCCTAAATTATTTAATCCAAGTGACAGACTGGGGGAGAGAAATACCTAAAGGCACCTAAAGATAGGCTTAAAAATTCAAATAAAGTTATTTAAATCTCCTGCAGATAATGCTGAAAGTGAGGGGGAAATGGGGGGCTGTTCCCTGTTGCTTTTCCATTCCCTTCTCCCAGGATTGGCCCTGTCAGACTCCAGAAATGAACTAAAGGCTCCTGGCACTTGGAGCAATTGAGATTCCTCCTGGAACTTGCTTTTATTGTTAAATTTAAGCTAAATTTAAGACCCATAAAGATGTTAAACTGGAACTGGGGTTCTTTGTGGATGCAGACAAGGGAACTTACAAACATAAAGCAAAGAACACGGATGTTTCTTGACATGGTAACACTCGACCTCCCTAATTTTAAAGGGCATTTAAACACAATCCAGAGACTTCCAAAATTCATAAGCAAAGCACATTTTTCTAACAGGAATATTTATTCCCTGCAAACAGCACGTTCATGTTCTTTGGTGTATAACTTTATTTTCAAAGGGGACACACGTGAAGAAAGATCATTAATCATTGTACCATTGCTCAAGTCAAGCATTGGAATCTTCTGTCATGTTTACAAAATCTTGGGAAAAGATTGTTCTTTTAGGGAATGCAGAGGATCATTTTAATAGAAATGCAACTTTTCAAAGCTCCAGAATTAAAACAACCCCCAAATTATGTGTCTCATAAAAGTCCACTTGTCTGTTACATCTTTCTAAGCAGAACTAGTGGATCTTGTCAGCACTTTGGTACAGCAATAAATACACTAAACAGAGAAATTCTGAGTTCACAAGAAATCAGCCTCGAGGAAAAAGGAAAAAAATCTTAATTCCTGCAATAAGATGGTTACAACCTGAGGAACTTTCTGAGCAAGACCTTTCCACACTCCTATCTGTGGCTAAACCTTCAGAGCTGGCAGCAGAATTTCCTGCTACTCTGGGATTGTGGTTTTACTATTACATAAAATTTCAAGGGCAGCTTTTTTATTTTTCCTTTGCTTTTCCTCCAAGAGCCAGAACTCCTTCTTGTTCTCACTGTAAATTGAAAGCAAAGCCTTGAAACTCTGTAGCATTACTGTGGATTTACAGTTTTATAACTGAGAGCAGAAAAGTGCCCCTAAATATTCCAGGTTATTGTGGAATGGTTTTATAGGAGAGAACAATATTACTTTAAGGATAAAATAGGGAAATTAATCAAAAGGGATTAAAGTCAGAAAAATCTGGCACTTTCAATCACTTAAACAGCACAAGAATGAAATCCACTTGTCTTGCCATGGCTAAATTACACTAATCCTCAGCTCTTCTTTCCCCAGGAGGAAAAGGTGTAAAGGAATTGCAGACCCAGCAGGATCCCAAGAATAAATTGCTGTATAAGAAAAACCCACTGAGAATTCCACCAAAGCTTTTTAGAACAAACCCTACTGCTGGACAAGAGCTGGTCCTCTGTGAGACACTGATGTGTTCCTGGGGGAAACTGGGGGCATTCTGGTGAGCACCTGCTTGTCCCTCAGCCTTTCTGCAGAGATGGTCAAAGGAACATCCCCAGCTCTGGGTGAGGATGCGAAGGAGCAAACAGCTTTATGAAGAACATTGTGGGACCTGTCCTAGTTCAGCAGCTGGACCAGTTTATCCCTGTGTGGGTGTGCCCAAAGCTGTGCCTTCTAAACCCCTCTGGGCCATTTCCCAGAACTCTTCCCAATGGCCCATTGGCAGCAGCTGCCCAGGGCACAGCTGAGCCCTCAGGCTGGGAGCTGGCTGGGAAAGAAGCCTGGCAGAGGAGCTGGAGAACTGCCCTGCAGGGAGTCCTTGGCACCTCCACACCCACCTGAGGGCTCAGCTCTGCTCAGGGGCCAGCAATGATTCCAAAATCCCCCCTGACTGCCAGAGTCAGATCCCCCAGGGTGGAACTCCCAGCCCTGGGGGAGGCACTGGGGGCTCCCACCTGCACCTGAGGGGAGAGAATCTTGGGGGTTTGGGGACTTGGGGAACCACTTGGAGGATCCAGAGGAGGAGCAGACCCTGGCCAGGAGGAGCCACCACTCTCCACCAGACTGTGCCATCATCTGCACCAACAGGTTTGTCCCTTCCTTTTCCTTTGGACTCAGGGGAACCACGTGGGGCTCAGCACAGGGGCCACCAAACCCCCCTGTGTTTGTGCCCCAGGGGCTGGGTTACACTGCTGGGTTTGGGGGTTAAACCCAATTTCTCTTTGTGCCATTGCATTTCTTGTAATATTGTTATTAAATTGTAACTCTGATTTATAATCTCTCTTGTGGTGGGTTCATTTCTCCTGCTGGTTTCCCTTTAAACCAGCCCAGACCACACAGAGCACACAGAGCAGAGCAGGAGCAGAGCCTGAGTGGAACACAGAGGGTTCTCCTGCTCCCATGGTTGGATGCAGAGGGAGAAGGCAGTGAAAAGTCCCAAAGATTCCCAAATTCTCCTCTCTGCTGTTCCCAGCAAACCCACAACAGAAGCCAAGGCCAACCACTGAGACTAAAACAAGCTGAGCTGCCCAAATTTTTCCAACGTTGTTATCATGCCAGCAAAAGCCAAGAAGGCTGTCAGAAACCAGTCATGCTTCTCACAATGATTTATGTAACATTCACACCAACCAACACTTGAACCACTGACCTCAGTATTTATGGTTTTGAGGTCTGGAGGAAAAGAAAAAAAAAGCTGCAAGAACCTAGTTCTTAGAAAGAGAGCAAGAACAGAAATGTTCAGTATTTCAAAATCTCTCTGTAGGTGTTGCCAGGTCAATGCACTTCATCACTGACAGACACGGCCCCCAAAAGTGTTCTATTGTTCTATCAACCTTAGAAAGTATGACAAAAAGTCATTATTATCAGAGTACATTAAAAAAAGAAAACATGCATCAGCAATACAAAGTATTTCCTTTAAATCTAGACTTGTTTTATGCTTCATTTTTTTAAGCCACTGCTGTGAAAGACCTCAAAGGTTTTGGTAAAAAACCCCCAACTAAACAATATAAACTGAGATTGATTACTTTGAAATGTAAGAAAATGTCTTCTCTTTTGGATTTCCACAAACTGATAGAGGCATTCTCCATTTATTTGACAGAAGTAGCAAATGAAGAGCGTTACCACAGGCTGGGGATATTTTCATAACAATTTGTTCAGTATAAAGAGACTCTTTATTCCCACCTGGTGAAGGAGATTACAAAATGTTACATTGGACTGGACCTGACTAAACATATATTGCTTTATATAAAGTGCCTTTAAAGAAATTAGTGCTGAAGTGGGTTAAAGGAGATGCAAAAATAAATATTTGGAGAGATCAGCATAATCATGGAAGTGAGAAAACATAAATAGACCTTGAATTTCCATTAATCCACGTATTTGTCAGTTTGTCTCTGCTATTGGAGAACAGCAAAACTGTAACACCACCAATTTTCATATGTCTTTGATTTCAGACCAACAACAAGGCTCTGTTGGGGAGGAAAACACATTTAACTCCTTCAGCAGCAGATTTACTGTCTGGGGTTCTCCTTTCCTGGCTCCACAAAGTCCTGAGGAGGTTTGTGGACTCCTGAGCTAAAAGCCACAGTGCCAGAAATACATCCTGGAGGCAGATCAGGATAGAAAAGGACTAATTGCAGAATGCAAACCTAAATCTTACACCCCTGATTTAGTGCTTGCACATTATGATTTCTGATTTCTCAGCACTGAAATGTTTGACTTGCCCTGTAATTTGACTGCAAAATTTCCACGGGAGATAATCTGATACTTTTTTTTTCATTTTAGGACTTGTATCTGTGGTATCATCAGACTAAAGGGATTATTATCTGCAGCATAATTTCATTTTTCCTCCATCATGATTTAAGGAAAAAGTGGTTTGTGCAGGTCCTCAGTAGGGCAAGGAGAAAGGTTTGCTTTTCCTTTTCTCCTGGAGTGGGACAAGACATGAACTGGTTAAGCACAAACACTTCACACGTGAATTTTCACCAGTAGACCCTCAGCTGTTGATAACAAGAACATCCCAGGAAATGTCACAGCTGCTAAAATTCTTTGAAGCTCCATATTCTGATGGTGCTCACGTACAGAAAGACACACAGTTTTGTCCTCTTTCTGTTCTCTGCCCCCAAAACCCCTTTGTGCATTGGCATTTTCCATGTTCCTGGGCATTACCTGCTGCATAAGGATATCAGCATATTATGTAAGACATTACTGGGAGGTTACCACGAGGCAGCTTCTGGCATTTTATCTCAAAAAGCAGTATTGAGCAGGAATATCATAACCAGATTATTTATTCAGCATTTTATTATACTCTCACTGCTACAAAGCAGGTAAAAATACACTGATTATGATAAAGGTCTCCATATGATTAAGTTCATCTCTCTTATCTCACACTAAAGCTTTTTCCCATTATGGTTTTTTTGGGACCTACTTTCAAGTCTTCACATTAGACAAAGCCTTGTGTATAACCTACAGGCAATTTATTACAATAATCCAGGCAAATCTTCTCCTGGTGGTAAGAAATGTGTTACAGTTGGCACTTTGGTGGCAGTTTTGGTGTCTTTGCCCTGAATTCCTTTCGTGTCCTGCTAATACATCTCACAAGTTCCTCCTTCAGGAGACAACTTTGCTTTCTGCTTGTAGTTCCTGAAGGCATTAGTGGGTTTATAAAATATCCCACTGATTGACAGGGTATGTGGAAAGGAATCTTGACAACAACTGGGGCCGTCCATGGAGCTCCTGCATTCAGGAATTGCATACCAGGAGATCTCTCTGTTCACTGCAGCTTCCTCTAATCAGTTCTTAATTAAATCCTCATTTGGCCTCCTCATGTGCCTGGCCACTACATGCTTAAACTCCAAGAAATTTGGAATCCACTCTTTCCACACCTCTCCCACATTGTGCCATCAGTTCTGCACAGATCCTTGCATTCTATTATTATTATTTTGGGGGGTTTTGCCATTCATTCACCTACTAGCCTGATCTCACCTGACATTCCCCACCATCTGCACCTGTTGGCTGATGCCCAGTGTGTGACAAACTACATTTCTGTATTGTCCCTTCAGTTTGCCATCTGCAGCTTTGTTTTCTCTCACTGCTGTTCCAGCAACAGTCCCTACACAGGTTATTTTTCATGATAATGTTATTTTCTGCACACCCACAGGTATTCTGTTGTATTTTCTCTACTTTTTGTATGCTTCTATTTTTTTGCATCAATTTTGTCTCAATTCTTCTGTTTTCATTTATTCCCCAACTCAATGAATGATCTCTGTCTGTTCCTTTTATTCTGCCTGTGGACTGGAGTTGTTTAAATGTCCAGAGACCTTGACAGACTTAGGACAGATTCTCTGAGTGCTCATTTGATCTCCTCCTTTGTTCATTTTGCTAATCCCTCAGGAATTAAGTCGTGTTTTGAGGTTTGCTAATTGCATGAGTCAATCATTTGGCACAGCTTAGCTAAACACTATTGCAGAGTTTATTCTCCTCAACTCTGGCAAGTTGTGATACTCCCTACTGGTTATTACCTCATCATATTCCCTCTGAAAGAAGCAAATTGCTGCTACACAAAACCCTTTTTCCAACCTCCCCTGAGTCTCCTGTGGCCCAGAGATCCCAGACATTGTGCCATGTTTGTAACACCATGTGATGGGTTTAGCACTTTAGACTTCAGAGTAAGACTCTCAGCTGAGCTGGGCTGGGCTGGGCTGGGCCACTGCTGGCCAATGGGATTCCACACCATATTCCAACACCATCTCAAATATAAAAGCTGGAGGAGGAGGAGGTTCTCAGTTCCATCATGGCCAGAGCAGAGGCAGGACATGCAGCTCCTGCCCTGCTGTGCTGGGCCTTGGCTGCTGCCACTGCTTCTTCCCATTCTGTTTGAGTTCAGGGAAATAAAACATTTTATTGTTATTCTCTCTCTTTGGCCTTGCTGGGTGTCTTTTGAGGTACTTTATGGATCTAGAGTGATAGAATCTCTTTTTGGTGGGAGACAGAAAATTGCTGTATTTAACTTGTGTGTGTGTGTTATATTGTAGTTTTCTTTTAATTTTCTTCTTTTAAATATAAACCTAGTTTGAGTTTCCAGGATTTTTCCCTTCTCCCTTTCAGTGGGAGGGGAGGGAGGCTCTGACTCTGTATGGGCAGTTGGCATTTTGCCAGCTCAACCCAAGACACACCATCTGCAGGTTCTTTTCCTGTTTTAACTCTTTGCTCCTTGCAGCTTTCACAGACTCACAGACTATTCCGAGTTGGAAGGACCCACAAGGATCATCGAGTCCAGCTCTCCTGTGCTTGGGATGAATGTTCCTCCACACCTGGGCTTTGCACACACTGACAGAACAGGCACCAGAGCCAGAAAAAGTCCCTGCATTTCATCTGTCACCACCACAAAAGCAGCCAAATACAAATCATCTGGCAAAGCAACTTTAATCTGCCTATTTATATTTACTTGCTATTATTTGATAGCTCAAAAACATTCAGTTATAGAAATTAATTCACTTCCCAAGTAAAATCAGGAAAGAGAAGTGGCTCAAAAAATGGTTCCAAAACCTGGGGAAGCTGATGCTGCCTCTTTATCCCTTTCTGTCTGGGAGTGCTGCAGCCTGACATGAGCCTGATTGCTCATCCCAGTCCCTCACAAAGGCACATCTTCATTCTGGGACACAAAGGCTGGGCCAGGCACGTTGATTGCATTAACTGCACATCAATGCTAGAAATATGGAAATTACTACAGAGGCATAAGGAACCTTCCAGAGAATCAGGGCAACCTGTTCCCAGTGCAGAATTCAGAAATATTCCAGATGGGTTAAAGTATTATTTGAATTCACTGCAGTTTTCTTCAAATGGATTTCCTAACTGAAAATTGACTTTTGAAGTGATGCTGACTTAGCCCTGACAAAATAAAGGAGTCGACCCTGACTAATCATCATCATTATTTTAATAAAACTATGGGAATACTTTCAAAAGTATATTAATCTTTCCCAAAACTCCCCTTGAGGACCCTGAAAGTCAGGAGACAGAGTTTTAAAGGTATAGATATATCAAGATCCATATGCACTACCTACAAGAATAATCATAATAACCTAAACTTGTATTCAAACCAGACTTGTTTTCCAGGGCAATTCCAGGGGTGACCTCACTAGACATGACACCTTCTAGATATGATTCTTCTTGGAGATGACAGCACTAAATCCTTCTTTAGGAGCATAAGTTTCAAACCTATCAAGTGGCAGATTACATGTGGAAATTGGGGCCAGTATCCCAAGCCACTCTTTTAATAAAATTTTGGATGCAAATCCTTCAGCTTGGGTCATGCATGGCCTGGAATGCAGATCCCCAACCTGCTCTCTCTTCCTGAGCAGGCATTAGACAAACTCAGAGTTGAGGCTGATGCAAAACTTCACTTTACCAAACCCCTAAAAATTCCAGGTAAGCAACAAACGTGGCACCAGGAAAAACTTCCAGCATGTAAATAATTTGTCCAACAAGCTGCTTACATAAAATATGTTTGTTTTTTTTTAATAGCAGCGAGGCCAGGAAAGTTGCAGCTGGAAAGTCATTCAGTCCAGACAATATGCACAGTGGTGAGGATTAAGATTTTTCACAACACAAATCTGCAAAAGGTCTGCCATGAATATTAACGAGGAGCTGTAAGAGCAGATTTGGTGAGAGATGATGTTGGAATGGAGGATGTGTCCAAAATCTCACTGAGAGTTGCAAGAGGGGACTGGGGCTGATACCACAAGTCCAGATGGTTACACAGGTGTGCAGTTGGTTCCAAAGCTGCATTTTAAAATATGTTTCCATGGTAAAGATACCACTACTTGGATGGAGTAGCTGCATGATGCTAATCACTTGATCCCTCAACAAATGCTGCCTTTACCCAAAGAATTACAATAACAAAAATCTGTCTATTATGAAAACTGGGTATGAATTAGTGAGGAACCTTCCTCTAAAAATTTCTCTAAAATTTGCACTTCAGGAGAGTCAGAGCAAAGTGGGTATAAAAACAACATTCCTAAAAAAGCCCATTTGCAGAGGTAGAGGGAACAGCATTCCCAGGAGGTGGAAAGAAGACCCACTGTTTGCTGGTTTATCCCCACCCCAATGATAGAAAGAGCTGTCCAGAAAATCTCCATCACCCTCGGCCAGGCTTGATTTAGGAGTACAAAGAGCAGCTCCTCTTGGTTACGGTGAGAGTGATGATCACCCAAGGCTACAGATCACAGCACCCACTAAAATCAAGCACTTGAGCACCAATTTCCCCCCATGAAGAGGTTTGTGCTTCAGGGCTCTGCTGATGAGGCTTAAAGAGTGAGAGCTCCATCCTTTTTGGCTTGGCTAATATGATTGCATGTGTGTCTGCTGAATCCTTTTATTGCATATCAAAGACATTTCCTACTTTGTGTAAGACTTGAAAGAACAGATTGAGGATTTGCCAGCAACAGCTTTTAAAGAAATGTTTACAAGGAAAACAGAAGAAATTACAGGTTTTCAGAACTATTAAGTATATGAGCCAAAAAAATGTGAGGGATAGCTCTGCACTGCCTGAGAACAGCTGCTGTGCTGAAGGAAAAACTGCCACGAAAAACCTGACCTGGGAAATCACAGGAGAAAGTTTTGTTGCTTTCAATATAATCCAAAATTAATACAACGTAGCCTTAATTTGGGTCAACTTCTGGGAAAAACATCCTGACCTCTCCTGAAAACAAGAAGGGGCAGAGATGCAGCTAAACTTGGCTGATGAGCAAAGTGAAGGAAGAGCATTTCCAAGAGAGGATCTTCCACCTGTGCAAAGAGTGACTGGGATTCTCTGAGCTCTGCTGGGCATCCTGGGCACAGAGAACACTCCTGGCTCCTGCTGGGCATCCTGGGCTCAGAGAACTCTCCTGGTTCCTGTTGGGCATCCTGGGCACAGAGAACACTCCTGGTTCCTGCTGGGCATCCTGGGCACAGAGAACACTCCTGGTTCTGGGGCCATCAGTGCAGCTGATCCCGAGGAGTTCAGGCTCTCCAGGAGTGTGACCACTGGGACAGACCCAGTGCTTGGTCACTCTCCAACCCTTCTCTGATTAACATGCCCAAGGATGCTGAGGGATATCAAACCAGAGCCCCCACCCTAGGAAATGGCAATTTCTGGAGCATCCAAGGCCGTGCTGGGAAGGCTGTTTGTGCTTCAGAGCTCTGGCTGAGAGTGATGCTCCAATCAGTTAAAAACAATCATTTCTCTCCTACTCATCCCAAGTGCCCCCAAGCCATTTTAAATTAACTCACTCCAAATGAAGCAAATCGAATAAATCACTTTTCAGGTTTGCAAAATATTGCATCGTTTCCTGTAATGACATTTTGTACCTCTGCTCATTCACGATTTTACAGCTCATTAACAACTATTTTAATGCTGCTCAAGCCTCCACAACTTTTTCCCAGTGCCAGAAAACAACCACTAGAATAGTTTTGTTCCATGAAACATGGAACAAACATGACTGAGAGCAGCCCAAATGCAGATGCCACAATACTCATATAATTTTTTTCCCCAAGTTATTATCATGGCTCCACAATTTTACTGCCTCCCTGTTGAAATATTTGGTCTGCACATTTCCATCCTTCATGCACCTGAACAAACAGTTCCAGCAACACAGAAAATGAACAAAATGTTGAACAGATTCAAATGGCTTTTATCTTATTCCTATTCTGATAACTTGTTTTTGCAGTCATCTTAGGTCATTCCTTATCTCTTTACAACTTGCAGCTGCCCATAATGCTGCTTTCCCCTCTCAACATGGATTATGTTTCCTTTATTTTTCATTAATTTAACAAATCCATGGAGATCCAAATGATCAGCAGCTTGATTAGCTTTGTCACTTAAGCAATGGATTAATGGCTTGGAGATGACCTTCCATCATGCAAAAAGCCTGATGTGCATCAGAGCTTCAGTTCTGCTGCCAGAGCTCAAACACAAATAAAACTTCTAAAAATCATTGTCTCACTCATTTCCCTGCCTGCTCTCCGGGCCAACAGCCATCATTTATCAAGAACAAAACATTCCTTTCACTCCATCTCACAGTTTTAATGCAGAGAGTTCTTAATGCTTATGGAATAAGCAACAAAGAAAACGAGACTCTTTCATTTCAGTGCAAAGGTCTGGACTTGTGCAGAGCTATAAAATAATGATGTGCCCGTCTTGCAGCAAATTCCAGGAGAACATCAGCAGCTCTTTTCCATGTGACAGCCAAGAAAAAATTCCAGGCTAAATCAGTGGCAACAGAGCATTTTCCTGCTATGTGAATGCCATCCCTCTGTCATTGCCACAGAAAATTGGGAACCATTTGCTTCCCAGTCCTCAACACTGTGTTTATCACATCCTTCAACCACAAATTAACATCTCCCCGTTCTTCAAATCAGGGAAATACTTTTGACATGGATCTAAAATGCAAAATGCACCAGAGGAACAAGTGCAATGAACATTTTAAGCTCATCCCAATGATGCATCTCCAGTAAATTCAGCACAAGAGAGAAAGGGAAAACAAAAAGAGTGTATTTTACAGGCTTAGTCAATGCACCCAACCCAAATATATCATCCCACATCCACTGGTTTGTTTTTTTTTCCAAATGTTTATCCAAGAAATTTTCCTCCCATTTTGCCCTGAGTTGTCCTACACAGTACAGACAGTAAAACACACAGTATAGCATTTGAATTTGATAATTGGGCCCCAAGTTAGAAGAATTGCAAATACTATTTCCCTGAGTGCCTTTTATTTATTTCTTTTACTTCACCTGAAATTCTAAGAGCCATGAAAGAATTGCAAGCTTTGAATTTTCCCATATCCTGTTATACAGTAGGATAAAGAATCTGACACTAAGGAATTAAAAGCTTATCTTCCTGCAGCCCATTTGTGCAGCTTTGGTCGCTGGAGGACACCAGGAAATACCCTTGGAGTGGTAATTTTCCTTGCACAGACCTCTTCAGACTGATATATTTACATATTTATCACTTGGTGATATATTTAACACGTGCAACTGAACCTGCCTGACCTCAGCTGTATCACTAGGGGGAAAAAAATCCCTATTTCTCAGGTTTCTGTTATTGAAACCAAAAAGAAAAGAAGGAACAAAAATCACAGCTCTACTTATAGGACCCAGAAATGTGAAGATTAAACCCCAGTTCCTTCCAGCAAGGCAGCACCACTTGGGCTGTGCATGAGATGGCTTTGGAGCTGACAGGGAGATTTGGGTGGTTAAAAGGGATTTGCATTCCCAAAGAATGTTTGCTGCATCTCAGATCCATATCTTATCCCAAGACTGATTGATCTCAAGAAAAATTCACAGTATTTCCAGGTTTTAGAAAAGGTGCTTTTATTGAAATCAAAAGAATAACCTTTAACTAGAGAAAGGACAGAAAGAACACAACTTATATAGAAGAATGTGGGGTATTTGCCTGGAAAATTAGAGCTACATGACTAAGAACTACTGCTCCTAACGAGATCTCTGTAATAAATGAGTCAAACACCTCACACAAGTGCCTTGTTAGAGCTTTGCCCATCACTCACTACACAACCCCAATGCCACAATGCACAGGAAGCTCCTCAGTTTGAACTGGCAAAAGTGTCAAACAGTTGGTCCTACAAAATCCTGCACAGAATATTTCTGTCTCAATCCTGCCCCTATTTAGTTCCTGTTGCCATACAATCACTACTTCTGAGGAAATCTTCCCCTCTGACTTTTTTCCACTTCTTCCTGTTGGTTGACTCCAATTTCAGGCTCATGTTCAAGAATATTCGAGAAGAGACCAGAGTTTTCCACTTAGCACAGTCAGCAGTAGGTTGTGTGAGTAACCACCACTGGGACTGGAGTGGGAAAACAGCCAGACAGGAGTTGTAGATACACTTGAAAGTTAAGAAAAAAAAATGAATCAAGGTGTGCTGGAGAAAGTACAAGTGATCTAAAGGAATTCACAGCCAAGGTTGGGAAAGAGAACTGGTTATAGGAATTAGAAATCCTTGAGTTGTACAGATCCAAAGTCTAAGTTATGGGCTGAGTTTTGGAAACCTTAGAAAGAACTGAGTGAAAGAACAAGAGAGCTGACAGAAACAACAACAACAAAAAAATGGCTTTTGGCCTTTATCAGCCCAGAATAAAACGATGATGGATGAAGAAAGCAATAATGAGGATTTGGAAAGAAAACATGGAGACACACCAACATGAGTGATGAGGGTAGAAACACTTCAAAATATCAGTGCACTGAAACCAAGCAAAGAAAACCTGCCTTTAGTGCCTCTAATAAAAATGCAAACCCTGATTCTGCATCTTAAACAGAATTAAAGAAAGAGAAGAATGTCTGTTTACCAATGCAGGGAACTCTCCTGTGAGGGAGCTGAGATTCCAGATATCTAAACTGTTACTTGTGCATATCAGGAAGCTGAAGCATTTCAGCAAAACAATGAGCTTTGCCACAGCCCCTGATGGGGACACTCAGAGCACTGAGGTGGCCTCAGCTCTGCCTCCCCCAGGGGAGAGGGAGTTTCACACACCATTCCTCTAATTACCTGGCTACAAAGAACTAATGCATTCTGTCTATTTTTCTCCTTTCATGGCTCAGCTGCTTGTAAAGAATCACCTGCAGGTCCCTATGGTGTGGTACAAGGGTGTGGAAAACCTGGGGAGTTTGAATATTGTTAGGACACTGCCCAGGCACAGGAAGGTTTCTCTGCATGGGATGGAGCTGCAGCAAATCATGCCTGGGTGGTTGGTAGACAAGTTAACACAGCTCCTTCCTTCTCTGGTTAAAGATGCTTTCTCAGTGAAATAAAGAGACTTCTGCAGATAGATGGTTATTTTGTTGGACTATATCAAAGACTGGAGAGGCTCTTTAAGTAAATTAATACTGTTAATCTCACTAAAAAGTGTGTCACAAAATCATTGATCTACCCAGGCCACTAAAAACCTCATTCTGATGTCAGTGCTGGGGATTTCAGCTAAAGAGCTGCAGGACCTCAGAGAGGGTGGAATGAGGCAAAGCCTGAATGATCACCAGAGTTTATCAGCATTTGGTAATGTCATTAATTTGGCTACAGATATGCAACTGGTACAAATATTTTGATTCTAAAATGGAGAACCCATAAGAAACCTTGTAAAATGGCATCTCAGAAGCAACAGAAAAAACCTGAATTCACTCTCTTAGTTCATGTCAATTGTAATTAGTGACTGAAAATCACCAAGCTTAAGTAATCCACTCTGAGTAATGAAAGCTGAGCAGGTCATTTCTGGCTCATTCACCTTTTTAAGGCTGATCCAACTGTCTCTCCATGCAGGAAAGTCCCATTGCAGCCAACAGGGACCTCTGCATGCAAAGGAGGAGTGATGATAACACATTCCTGCATCCAACTAATGAGCAAACACAGAGCTATGAAAGTTAAGCAAGTGAGGGAAGATAAGTTAATTTTTCAGAACCTGAATGTATCACAATATGACTTTCACAATCACACACATGAAGGATCTGAACCCAAGACCCCTGAAATCAATGGGAATCTCTTTTATTTCCACGCTGTTCTGATTAGACTCTCAGCAGTTCATTTAATACAAGATATGGAACCATTTACAAGGCTAATTTATGTTCATTTTTCCCCCCAAGTGTACATGCTGAGCAGTATATAATGCTATAAAACAGAATGTGTTCATAATAGCCTGGCCAATTTGCAACAGATTCTCAGGATCTTTTTGCAGAGGCAAAAATCAATTCCAGTGATACTCTTCATGCCCAAGATGTTGGATAGTTCAGCTACTGGCAATGCTCCTAAAATGGGAACCAACTTTGAAAGTGCATCTACTGTAACATTTATCTTCTGCCATCAATACAAGATGCTGGGAGCTATTTTGCTACATAGGGCTAATAACAGGCAGCTGAACTAGAAGTGACTTTGCAGCACAGAGGTGATGGAATGAACCTTCCTGTGTGCACTTTATCTGATTTTAGGTCAGTCAGTGGCTTTTGATGAGTAACAAACACAGGTTTTTCTGCAAAGCTTCTCAGAATAAAACAGTTAGTCCACAGGCTGAGTGATAACAAAAAGAATTGCAGCTGGAATTAAAATTGTGCTCAAAAAGAATGAAAGGCAGCAATGCTGAGGATTTCTCAAGACAAGCCTATCAGTTGCTGCACACATTTCTGTTCAATTATCCTGCCTTTACTTCAGAGTTAATAAAATTCTGCTACATAATGCCCCTTTATGGAGATTGATGGACATGTTTCATGCTAATCCCTTCTTGAGTCAGGGAGCCTTTACTTGCCATGGCAGGGCAGAAGGGATGGCAGCAGCCTGGCAGAAATGCCAGCACGTGCTGGAAAATGTCATTAAGTGGCAGCTCAAATTAAACTACTGACCAAATTAAAGTGTTTACCCCACATGGCACAGACACCTCACTATCCCTTACAGGCTAAAGTGACCCCACATGGGTATAAAAGTGGGTTTTACAGAACTGGCACTGAGCCCTCCCAGCAGAGACCACCTGACGATGTGTCTGTGAGGAGCACAGATGTTTTCCCTGTGCAAGGAACTCTTTGAAAAGAAATTCAAAGAAAAGCATTAAATATTACTGTAACTGTGACTCACCCCAGGATATCTGCATTTTATTTTATCATACTATTCTGCTTTGGAAGTTGCCTGACATGGAGAGGCTCCAAACCTGGAATGATTGGCCACAAAGGATGCTCTGGTCCCTGCTGGTACAGAAACAGCAGGATCCAGAGGTTGAGGTGCCAACCACAGCCCAGCACAGGCTGGCTCTGGCTCCAGGGATGCCATCCAAGGTGCCCACAGCTCCAGCCACACCAGTTCTCCTGCAGGCACTGGGCAAAAGCCACACTCTCAAATTTCTTTTATGTACCAAGATATGACTTGCATTTCTTGGTCTGTGCCTTTGCAGTATCAGCCTCAGACAGCTGATTTTCCTTGCATGGAATCTCTCTCTTCTTGGTAAGAAGTTTTCTACAGCTCAGTTTCTGTCCAGGAGAAAAGGACCTGACAAAACTTCCTTGGCTCCTTGATGTCACTCTGCTCCTAAGGGCTCTGCTCGGGGTTCAGCACCACCAGCAGGAGGGATGCTCAGCTCCAGCAGTGAGGACAAGGTTTGACCAGCTCCATAATCACCTTGCCAAAGAGAACAAACCTCACCAAAGTGTGATGTTCCCAGGGATGTGTGAAGCTGCTGCATCTGTTCCCTTCCCAGGGACTGCTCAGTTCCTCCCCAGGCTCCATCCCCAGGGAATAATTCAGGACAACTCAGGAACTGTGAACTCTCAACATCCCTCCTCACCCCCCAGGAACCAACAAGCAAAACTGCCCAGCCAGCATCAAATATGCTCAAATGACCACAGGAATCTGAGGAGCTTTATTTTGTTTTTTCACAACAGTCTCTCTTCACCCAAGGGACGTTTTGCTAATTGCTGTGATTCAGTTAAATGAGGAGGTATTTGGAGATTAAAAAACACAGACCAACTGTTTGGATAATGGAATGGGGAGCAGGTTTATAAACCACAGGAATGAGGAAAGGAGCTGTCATGCTCTGGAGGCTGCAGTGAAAAATGATCTTGGGAAATGGGAGGAATGAATAAAGCAAGAGTCAGTAGGCACAAATACAAAGCAGCAGCAGCACAAAGCAGAAATCAAAGGAATAAACACAAAATGGGCATTGACTAGGTAGAAATAATACAAAACAGGATCCCAGAGTGTCAACAAACTGCAGGCTTAATAGGAATCAAACCTGGGAAGCTGCTGCAAAGAAAAGTAAACTCTTTTTACTGGAGTGCATTAACAGGAAAGTCTTAAACATAGGGGATGGTTCTTCTGCTCTGTTAAGCATTGCTGATGCCCTCAGTTGGCACAGGGGTCTGTCTGGGTAAAACTATAAACCAGGTACCCAGGATAAGAGGGCAGGATGAGGATAAGAGTTCAGAGAGGAACATAAAAATGATAATATTTTGAATATGACCAAAGGAAACAGATTGAACAGCTCGAGGAAGGGAAGACTTGACAAGGGAGCCCTGAAACATCTTAAAATGAGCAAACACTTGTGATAAAGCAAGCAGTTAGCCTTGAGGATGGTTCTCCATATCCATGAGGACAGAACAAGGAACAACAGACAAATTACAGCACGGGGGGGTTGGTGAAGTATTGCAGGAATCTGATGAGGAATCAGATTGCCTCCTCCAGAAGCTCATGATTAGCCTGGGCCAACAACTCTGGAGCTGTATGAGCTCTCTGAGGCCTCTGCTGGGTTAGGTTCAGCAGAAGGATGGGAGGAGAGGATGGAGCATTCCTTGTCAGCATCCCTGGCCATGGAGGATCACAAGGTCTGCTGAGGAATTGCTCTCCTTGGGAAAGGAGTGGGAAAGACCAGCCCCACCCTGCTGGGAAAGAACATGGACACCAGGCAGCCAAGGCAGTGACTCTGAGGGGTTGGGCTCATGGTGAAGTTTTTATAATCAGAAAGAAATAATGAATTTTTGAATTCTTAAGACAACTGGGTTACAGATTTTCAGTCACAAGCACAATGAGGAATGTGCTGATTATCCTCGAGGAATAAGAGTCTATCCAGCCTGAGTATGAACATGACACGTCCTCATGTTCCTGGTCATCTATAGATACTTTAAAGGTGAGATGCAGCAGTTCTGGGGAGTGCAGGAGGGACATTATGTGTGTTTATGTGCAATCAGTGCATGACAGTCATATTAGAAATACTTATTTCCTCTGAGTGACTCTGGCTGCAAAAAATACTGAAAACTTTCAAGCATTATTTACTTGTTTAGTTATCTGGTTTTATCAAAGTTGGTTATAATCCCATTTCAGGGGTCCATTAAAGTAAAAAATACACATCCCAATATGACAAAATAATGAGACTAAACCAAAAGTCATTATATCCTTCTACAGAAAAAGCAAAATTAAATCTAGGGACAACCTGATAAAGACACATATTCCCCATTTTAGATTATGTTTGGAGAGACAATTAAAGTGTGGAAGAAAAAAAAAACTTGAAGAGAAACTGTAAAATCCATATTTTGCAGCTGAAGGGAAATACTAAAATAACTTGTTCTTTTGGCCACTTTTGGCTTTCTCTATGAGCAAATAAGGCAGATTGGAAAAATGATCATTCCCATCAGGAGGTTCTGAAAAGACATAAAATAGATTAAACTGCTCTTGTCTCTGTGTTTGAATACAGATGCAACAAAAAGTAATTTCAGTTCAGGGAAGCTGAAGGCAAACAACAGTAATCTGCAGTTCCATTTTCATTCTGCCAGGTCTCCTTGCTGATGCTTTGCCCTTAATTGCCTTTCTAGTTACCTGGTTGAGCATAACTGTGTGAGATCATATTTAAACAAGTTTGTTTTCTTAACTCCTGCAGAACCAACATGTTTGGGCCCTGGATTGTGCAGTTCTGGCTTCTATCAGTAAAAGGTCAAGCTTTTAGTTTATTTTTTCTTTTTTTTTTAAGCTTAATATTCTTAGTTTTATTATTTTCTGACTCCATATAGACATGCAATGTTTGACAACAAGTCTCTCATCCACAATTCCCAGCTGGCTTAAAGTCATGGAAACATCTTGCTGTTTCCTGATCTTATCTTTCCTTTATCCTCTGATTAATTGTAATGTTAGAAAAAACACCAGGTGTTATGCCCACAAATGGGGGCTGAGCTGACCTGCCTGATGCCAAACCTGCTCCTGCAAAAGGATTTTGGGAAAACATTACTGGGAGTGATCAACCCTAACCCTGCTGGTGGGGAAGTCTCAGGAGTGAGAGGGCTCTGCTGAAGCAGAAAGGAAACAGGGAATAACAGTCGGGAGGGAGGGAGAGAGCAAAAGCAGGAGGATGAAAGAACAGGCATAAGAGACAGAGAGAACAGCCAAGTTCACAGAATCCAGAAGATAAAGCACTGGAAAAGGCAATAGAAACTTTGAACAAAATGAAGCCAAAACCCAGACCCAATTCAAAAAATCAATGGGCTTGAGAGAGTCTTATTCTGAGATTCAATAGGGGCTTTTTGTCTCTGGAGCAGTTCAGACAAGCCAACCACTCTGCTTTATTGCATCCTGTCTTTCACCCAAGCAACATCTCCCCTTTTCTCTCCTAAAAAACTCTACAATCCATACAGGTTATTTTGCACCAAGAGACTCAAAAAAAAAAAAAAAATCAAGAATCTGGGTTGAAACTTTGCCTTCACTAAGATAAACAACAGAATTCCCAGTGACTACATGGAGGGCTGGTGTTTGATCCTCAGAACACGTTGGGAATGTGAACTTTAAATTGTACAGGATTACACAGAACAAAATGTCAAAAAATGTCACTTTTTTCTTATTAATTTACCTAAATTAATAGCTGCAGGGAGTGCAGAAATGTGAATGAAACACTGGACAGACTCAAAGGCTTCATTAATGACCATGAGGGACAGACAAGTGGCACAAAGAGCTGAAGGACCATCAATGGTGAAGAATAATGAAGGAATTGAACTGATGTGGGGCAAACAGGAGGTTTTCATGCTCACTCAGAACTTGTGGGTGCTGATCAGGAAAGGGCAGGATGGGCTTGTGGCTGAGAAAAGGCAAAGCTGTTCAAGGCAATTGGATCATCACTGCCTGTCCCACCACCTGCAGAGGTTCCTGCCCATCTTGCCCTCCTGTTAGTTCACAACTACCTCATTATTGAACACTGATATTGGACACTGGATCCTGAATCCTCATAGGGCAAGTGGGCCCAACAAGGTGGCAGAACGTGGGAAGAGTTGGGGTGAGAACAATTCCTGCAGCTCTTTGGTTTTCACCCATGAGGAGT
Organism: Willisornis vidua nigrigula; assembly: GCA_021164005.1. NCBI lineage: Eukaryota > Metazoa > Chordata > Aves > Passeriformes > Thamnophilidae > Willisornis > Willisornis vidua. Next base: position 130,395 of record JAJPCS010000204.1, read on the forward strand.
TTTACTAAAACCAGGAGAGCAACCCCAGTAAAGATCTACAGAGCACACACTTCATGGAGGTCACACACACACATTTAAACTAAGCAGGGGAGGAGGGAAAGAGAAAATGTCATTATCCCACTTGCAGGCACATGGAACTAAAACTCAGTTTATGTGATCTCATCCCAGGTCCCAAGAAGTTGGCATTAGAGCTGGAAAAGAAAACTTTATTTCATGACTCTCAATCTCACTTCTAATGGAGTTAGGGCAGATTCATTCACAGGAGTGAGGGCTGGAATTAACTATTAGACCACCTTATGGTCTCATGCATTGTTATGAGAAAGGCCAGGAATGGGGATTAAAATAATCTTCTGTAACTTTCCCTGGCTGTTTTCTATTAGTGCAGAGGTGCATATTTTAGTTGCACTCCCTACAAATGTGAGAGTAATTTCCAATTTACATTAATCTGGGATTACTTTTATAACTTTCCTGTGACACTAAAGTTGCTTTAGCAGTCAGAGTTTCCTTAGCATGAAGGTTTTATACTACAAAATCCATCAACTTCCAACTTGCCTTTGCATAAACCAAACCTATCAGACAGTTTAAAGTTAGAAGATTGGCACTTCCCCTAATTTGGCAGAAAGATGATGAGCACAAGGGCCAGATTCCCACTGCAGGGATATTCCAGGAATAAATCATAATTACTTCCCTCTAACAGGCAAGATTCTGAATTATAGGCCATTTTCCCAAACTTTCCAGGATGGACAGAAGGACACAAAAGGGTTGTGCATAGAACAAGAGGAACACACAAGCAAACCAGCACTTTATATCGTGGTCCCAGCTTGTTCCTGACTTGTTTAAGGTGATTTGGGTATATGGGAAACATCATTTGCAACACAAGAAATAAGGCCAAAATCAACAAATTAGCAATTAATGTTAAAAGATGTAGTAATAGAAAAGTAAACAATGCAATGCATTAGGGATTTGTGCTCTGATTGATGGCTCTGGGGCACAAACCCAACAGGTTTGGGGTAAAAAGGCAGAGGTGAGAACTGGGTCCAGCTCTGACTCTGCCCATCAGCAGCTCAGTTGGGCTCTTCAGGAGCAGACTCTGCACAGACATTTCAATCACAGCATTCCTGCTCTGCCTCAGGTTTAAGAACAGCTATTCTTTGTCAGATCCAGGATTCACTTGTTGGTAATGAAATTTTAAAAAAAAGAGAGAGTGAGACCTGCACACAGCAAAGAATTTTTGCCTTCTTTTCTTTTTCTTGATTTCATCCAGGAGACCATAGTCACTCAAAGTGCACAAATCAAAGCACATGAGCTAAATCAGCAGGAGCATCTCGTGATTCAGGGGGAGAGGTGTGCACCCTAAGCACACATAGATCAGAGAGGACTGAGATCTTGCAGGCAGAAGGAATGATTTGGGGCATGCACATTATTTTAAAGTTCAAAATGTAATTTAAAGATGCTAAAACCCTTCCTGGTAATCCTCATGCTTTTTTTTTTTTTCTTATCTGTATCTACAGTTCTATTCTAAGGATATTCTTCTCTAATAAAATCCCATAATTTAATGCACTGATGATAATGCTGATTCAATTTTCTGCTTGCATAAATATATTCTAAATCCATATTATAAAAAAATATCACTGGCCCAAGGTGTAAAAATCTGTACTTCTAATCATCTGTGTAGCCAGAATTAATGGGCCAGTAATAACTGTCATTTGATAAACTGATCAATCACAATTCATCTGCACCACCACAGCATCATCCAGGCACCCACTAGGAAAGCATCAGAAACTAAAAGATGAGTTGGTTCTGAGCATGGATTAAAGGATTATTTAACCTGATGAAAGCAGTGAGGGTGAAATTATTTCAATGTGAAAACACCAATTGTTTCAAACTGAAAATTGGAGGTGCTGGAGAAGAGCACAAGGAATGCAAACACTGGGTTGTGTCACTCATGGAAGATGCAATCCCAGGAAGAATCCAAAGTGCAAGAAAGAAATGCCCAAGTTCTCTTTCATTTTACATGCAGAGAAGTTTATACTGAAGAGAGATCAAATATAATTTGTCCAAATGCAGGTATTGGGACAAGCACATGAATGTGAATGTCTAAAGCAGTCAAATAAAACATGAATGTCAATGTCTAAAGCAGCCAAATAAAACATGAACAGCCACAACCAATACTGAGAAGGTCCCACTGGCCTGTCCATTCCACCAGACTGATACTCCTTGTGTGTCTCACTAACTGCTAGTCCAGTTTGGGAAAACCTTCCCAGATTCCATGCCTGATGCTTTACAGCCCACATGAAGTGCTGTCGCAGTTCTCTGCACATTCAGAGCCCACAAAAGCTGGAGCAATGAAAGAGAAATGCTGAGTGAACAGCTCATGCCTGTGCCTGCAGTCAGGTGGGTCTGACATCAGACACCTTGGGAGAGGTTCTGAAGAACCTCAGGTGATGGAGACTTGGTTCTGGCAGTGCTGCCAACTCCATAATGTCAGCAGGCAACAAATCCAAGGGGATGGAACAGATTTCAACCCTCTCCAGACTCCCAACACACTGAGTAATAGTCAGGGTGAAAGAGGGGGGGAAAAGGAATGTTACAAATGCACTTTATCTGCCCTGATAACATCCTAAGCTTGTTACACTCCCAATTGCATGTGCAAGTCTTATCACTGGACTGCATAATTAAGATCTTAACACACTCCCCCCCCTCACACTGCAATGTCCACATGCCTCAGCAGTGAGGAGTTGGAGCCATGGAGCATCTGCTGTGGTCCCTGGAAGACATATCAGCGACTCTTCATGACAGATAATGTGTTAGCACTGTTACATCTTGGAAGGATGTGACAAGAATCTCTTTGGAACTCCTGGGCTTAACTGGAGAGAACTGAATGCAAAATTGCTGTTTCAAATCATCATGCACAACATTCTGCTCCCCTGATCCTGCCTGTTTGCAAAACCAGCACCAAACACTCTCACCTTTATGGATATCGAGATTGTTCCACACATGTAAGGACACTCAAAGGTGCATCACACCATGGTTTAACCCATGAGGCAGCTGAACACCCTCACTCACTGCCCCCCCGGGGAATGGGGAGAGAATTGGGAAGAAGAGACAAATTCCTGGTTGCAACAAGGACAGTTTAACAGGACGGAGGAAGAAGGGAAAGTAACAACAAAAATACTCACATATGAAACAAGTGATGGACAAACCTCCTGCTCACCTCCCACTGAGCAACACCCAGCCAGTTCCTGAGCAGCTGCCCTGACCAGCTTTCCCCCTGGTTTATATCCTGGTGTCATCTGGTTTGGGAAGTTCTGGCCAGGTGGGGGTTGGTCTCTTCTCCCAGGCACTCAGCAATAGGACAAGGGGGCACGATGGGCTCAAGCTCTGCCAGGGGAAATTGAAGTTGGAGAGCAGAAAAAAATTCTGTGCAGAGAGAGTGCTCAGGCATTGGAATGGGCTGCCCAGAGAGGGGGTGGATTCCCCATCCCTGGAGGTTTTTAAACCGAGACTGGCCGTGGCACTGAGTGCCATGATCTGGTAAAGGGACTGGAGTTGGACCAAGGGTTGGACTTGATGATCTCGGAGGTCTTTTCCAAGCCAATCAATTCTATGATTCTGTGGTTTCCCTGGGGTCAGTAATCCTGGCTGTGCCCCCTCCCAGCCTCCTCAGGGGTGGGGTGGAATGGGGGGAGAAGCTGAAAAGTCCTTGACTCACAGGACCCACTGCTCAGCAACAGCTAAAACAGCTAAATCAGTGTGTTTTCCACATTCTTCTCACCCTAAATCCAGAACACAGTCATGTACCACCTCCCAGGAGGAAGATGAATTCTATCCCAGCTGAAACCGGGACACATGAACCTCAGTGTCCCATCACACACTGAGCAAGACCACTGAGTTCCCAAACACTTGGTCTCTTGGAAGCTGCTGCCTGGCTTTTGAAACACCTCCTTTTGATCAGTTCAGTAGAGACTAATAAGGCCAGGGAATGATGTCCGAGGAAGAACTCGCAGATCTGTGGTTAAGATGACAGCACTGAAGGCAAACATAACAACGAGCCTTCACACAAAGAAAAAGCCACTAAATTTAAGGTGACACCCAGTTGTTTGTCACGTCAGTGGAACACAACACAGGAGTTTTCAATTCAAAGGTCTCAAGTACAAAAAGGAAAGTTCAGGTGACAAATTTCTAATGGTTAAGAGTAGCAGAATAAATTGCTGGGGAGACTGTGGCCAGTGAGAAGTGTCAGCAGGGACACAAACAGAGCTCTGCCCTGGGGGAAGGGGAGGATTAATTAACTCCTTGAGAGTCTCTTGAGATAACGATCCCCCATGTCATTCCCAAAGCTTTGCAAGTGTAGTGGATTGAGGAAGTGATGAACTAATTATTTCTATGAGAAGGTTCTGATGGGATGATATATCTACTAAGCTGAGATTCTCCTGGATTTATAGTTTGCTCCCTGCCATTTTCATCTCTAGCAGATGAGGTGTGAAATTGCTTCAGCAGAAGGACACAGCATTTACAGGAACAGAACCAAGACTGTCAAACTTGGGGATCATGCTGAGCTCATCACCACCCTCTGGATCTGCAGATTCCTTCTGTATGGGATATTTGCTAGAAAGTGGAAGTCAGAGCTGGTCACATGCTCATTTTTTAATGCTGGGACTTCTGATGCTTTTTCCCCCCTTAGAAACCAGCCCTGAATGGCAGAGTTACAACCAGGACACACCACAAACCTTCTGCTTCATCTGCTTTGTTCACTCAGAGATTTCCTTCAAACCCACAGCCTTATAATCATTAAACATTTGAAGAATGAGGCTGGATAACTCAGGTACCACCTAATTATCCACATCTTAGTCCAATTCCGCTAAAATAAACCTGCCCACACACCTGTGAGAGAGACAAGAAGTCCATCACCCCTCAGAAGATCCCTCAGCAAAGCTGATGGAGAGAACTGAGCCCCACAGAGACCAAGAGATGAGAGGGTGGCTCCCTAAACCCTCCAAAGGGTGAGGATCAGCACTGCTTTTGCACTTTTCTACTTTTCTCTGCCAGAGGAGAAATGGGCTGGGATAAGCAATTCATCCAAGTTTAAGAAGCAGCAAATTTGGACCAAATTTGCTCAGCTGTTCTCGTGATGTAACGTCCGTATGGACAGGAAAATGCACATTGCAAATACCCAGGTTTGCATCAGAGTGACTGAAAAAGAGAAATACCCAAAGAGCAGCATTTTCCAGCCAAGCAATGCAAGTCTAAGGTGAATTCAAATCCCTGGGACTTCTCCAAGGAGCCTGCACATAACTGAGGGCAAAATTCAAAACTGCTGTGATTCTGCCTTTGTGTTCTACCCCTTTTAAATCTATTTGTGATACATCTCTCCCAGTTTTATAAACTTAAAGGAATTTTTAGTACTTCCTCTGCTCTCCCAAAGGAAAAAAAAAAAGGATGCAAAGGAATTAATGAATTTAAATTTAATGCCCAACTTTAAATTGCCAAGACGGGGCAATTATACTGTAATTCATTAAAATAAAATCCATTCACCACACATATCCAACCCTGGGCTCTTCATGTTTCAGACTCATCATTTAAATTCACACCAGTCAGTGGAAAATAAATGCTGCTACTAATTTTTATTAAAATAAAAATTCACATCCACCATAATTGAAATATAAGACAAAACATTGTAATTAGCTCCCTCCTACAGACCATACAAAGATTTTAATGAACTTTTTTATTTAGTCAGCATGCTGAAAATTAGTTTTTCAAACTGAGTGTTCTTATCATTGAGGAAATTGCTTACATGTAAAAACAGCCTCTTCTAATAATTCAGTGCCTCAAAAAAAGCAAACTTGTGAATATTTCAGACCTGAATTTTTAATTATTTCCTTTTGAAACCTCTCACTGTGCCAATGTACTGGACAAACACATGGAGGGAGACACTGAAATAGAATTTAACACAGAGATCCTCAAAATTAATAGAACTGTTCACTTAAGAAACACCTTTGCTCAGACATATCTTGAATTCTTCTCTTCTTGGCTCCTCCACTGCACAAAAAGCTTTATTTCTATCTTGTACTACCTTTCTGCAGCAACCTCCTGAAAACCCATCCCCTCTTTCACTGAATACTAACGAGGAGTGAGATAAAAACTTCATTATCTTAAGGTCTGGAGAGTCTGGATTCACTACTTTAATTCAAAAAACCCCAACAACTTTAGCTTAAAACTTGTACAGAGATCACAGAATTGCTGTTATTTCAGAAGAGCAACCCAAAGATCTTTTCCTCTCTACCAGCCTGACAAAAAAGCCAGCACAGTAATGGACAGGTAAAGATCAGCCATGCCAAGGGACTGGCACGGAGCAAATCCATTATTAAACTACCTGGTTCTTTTCAAAGTGTCCCACCTCATCTCCTGCATACTTCAGTTTTGCTTCTCTCAGCTCTCTCTCTCTTCCTCAGCTCTTCCCAGCTCCAGGGAGAGCAGGAGAAGTGACACTGTCCCAAGGTTCCTGCAGCCTCTTTTCCCCACCACCCACCCGGTGCTTTGCCATGTTCTCACTGAGCTCCAGGAGAATCCTTCTGCTTAGGGGGCACCTGCCATGGGTCTTTCATGGCCCACATTTCCTCTGAGTTCTTTTCTTTATTTGAAATCCCTGCAGAATTTGTTGTCCTTTAATGTTTGGAAAATACAGACAAAACCATTTCCAAATCTCTCTGTCAGTGAATCACCAACATGAGATCAGTGGCCAGAAGGGGCCCCACAAACATCTTGCCTTCCTGGACAGGATCTCTGCAACACCTGATTCCATCTACCTTTGGTCTTCTGCAGGTTATTTAATCTTGGCTAGACCTCCAAGTGGCTTCCTAATGTGACCCACAGCCAAAATGGTGCCTTAGGTGAGGCTTTTGGATAAGTGCAGATGGGCACAGATAAGCAACTCTGTTCCTTTTAAATTGCAGCCTGTGAAAAGGAATTAATTTGTCTTATCTTTATAAACCAACACAGAACTCATTCCTCCTTTTGGACTCCCTGTCGCCACCAAATGAGTGGCCTCTCCCTCCTCTTTCATCTCAAACCTTATTTTTTTCCATCATGAAAAACGAGCTTCCCAAGTGACTGATACAAACAGGCCTCTTTCCAACTCATATCAGCAGCTCCATCTGCCAAACAAAGTTCCTCTCCACTGCAATTTCCCCAGCAGAGCTCTCTGCTCTGGGGGTTTGTGATAGTTCCATAGATCAAGCACACACTCACAAATGCACCCCAGGACACTACCAGGGAACACAACTTGCTCTCCAAACTCAAGGGAGAGCAAAGTAATAGAAACTGAGAGAAGAGAAAATGTTTTGTAGGGAGCAGAACACCAGCTGACAGCAATTTCTCTTTCAAGCCACAGTGTACTTAATTTATTTATAGGCATTGGGAAAATGTTACTGCCACAGCCTCGTGTAGGAAAATACACCACAAGTGCCACTTTATGAAAAAGCAGCTCAGAAGCAGAAACATAAAGAAAATGAATAATGTTTCCCTAAATATGAAGTCACATTTCTTGCAGTAGAATAATGATGAAGCCAGGAGCCAAGTTAGGCAATTAGGAGTGAGAACAACTCAGGACAGCCTATAGCCAGCACACAGCAATGTCTTATTTAGGACTTCTGCTGTGAAGGAGCTGAAGATGAAAGGCAATAACTCATGGACTTTATGTCTAAACCATCAGGACCAATATATTTATGTTTCTGATACTGGGATATATCATCCACATTAAGGTCCTGCTGGTATTTTTCAAATTGAGTTGTGTTTTCCTGACTCTGCTTGAACGTGGCTCTTCATGGCTTCACTTGGATACTCAGATGGTTTGACCTGTGTGAAACTTGGGGGGTTTACAGACAGGTATAATGGGTTTTTATCATGGGAGTAAGAAAAAAGAAAGAAAGGAAGGTGTGACTGCTGAAGACTCTTCAGGCTCTGTCAGGAATGTCAGATTTGAGCTGGCACTCTGGCACATGTGCCACCTGAAGGGCTGGCAGCACCAGCCTGACCCCTGCATGCAGGGCTCAGGATTGCTGCAGATACACCCCTTTTTAACCTGGAAATTTTATTTCAGTTACCTGAGACTCTCCCAAGATTTAAGAAAGCACTTATGGAATTAAGCTCAGTTTTTTGAACACTCAAATTATTGAAGTACCTTGAGCTTGCTCAAGCAAGTGTGGAAGGCAGACAGTTAAAAACAGCAATTTGCAGGATGAATAAGTGTTTGGGCTTTGGTTGTAGGAATGGCTGGAGAGTCCCTGTGACTATTCACACAGCCAAGGGCTGCTGAGAAGCTTCAATCTAAAAAGAGCACTGCTATTTGAAAAACTGAATAAAAATATAATGCTTTTCTGAGGGCAGACTATCATCATGTGACTCTTGTGCCACTTCTGTGCCAGGAAAATGGTAGAATAAAGCCCAGGAGGGAAACACAACAGTGGCACCTAAAGAATGGACACTTTGCAGCTCTGCCACTAATGCCAAGGACACAGAGTGGTGATGAGTGATCATATCAAAGGTGGAAATGCTGCTTAGAGGAGAAACACAATTATTGCCCCATGATCTTCTCTGAGAGAGCTGAACACAGTCAGGATTTGGGGGATAAATAGATCCTTTGGGTTAGAGTGAATGTACTGTAACCACAGTGCTGGAGTGGAGAACAGGATTAACAAACCCTGGCTACTGGTTTTCTTCCATCCAACAGTGACTCCTTAGGGAGCTTTATGGTCTGCTGAGAGAGAAGCAGACCCAGTGTTTGTGGGAGGCCTGTATTTAACACCAGTTCAATGTGCAGGGGTTCTTCCCTTTCTGCTTTGCAGCCTTTGTCAGCAACTTGTCCTTGGTGTTAAACAGGAGAGGCCATCACAAAGGTCCTCCCTGAACACAGGAACAGCCTTGGAGCCTTCCCAGCAAAGAGACATCTGCTCTTCCAGACCACACACACCTCCTGATGCATTTTAACCCCCAGCAATTAAAACCAAGGATTAACTCCACGATCACACTGATATATCACATTAGAACAATTCCAGTAATGCTCACTTACATTGCATTAAAGATTGCTGTAATGTGCAATGATCCCTAGGATTGCTTATCTGTACATCCACTTATCACAGAGTTCTGTTTATCTGTTGGTACAGATAAGATGGGAAGGGAGAGACTGATTCAATTGCTCAACTTATAAATTAAATCTATCCCAGGAACAGAAGATACTTTGAAAAGATTTTAGTCTGCTGGTTTGCCTTGTGGTTCAAGGAACATGATAATTCCAGATTTTGGGTCAGCACTTCATGTGTTTGCAACCAAAGAATAAGATTAAGTGATTAAACAACTCTTACCAAACCAATTTTTCAGCAGACTATGCCTGGGGAACTTTGTAGTGCAGAACACCATGAGAATATATTTGAAACCTTCTTTTAGTCATCTTGCTGTGGGCTGTTTAGCACCATTTTGGAGTTTAAAGTAACTTTCCAAATGGGCTGCAAAGCCAGAATGCAAACAATCAGATTTGAGCAGAAATAATATTATTTCATACAAATACATTTAACCTGAATAATAATAATATTATATAATAATCTGAAGAAAATCAGGAAGAGAAATAGCTGTGATTCCCTTAGTGTTTTGATGAGTTGAGCACTCAGGTTCAAAGCAGAAGGAGATTTAATTCCTAAATATACACACATTATCACATCTAACCCAATGAATGGAAAAAGAACTGATTTTCACCCAAATCTTTGACCTTAGGGTTAGATCATGACCTTTATTCCTGTCTAGAAAAAAACCAAACCAAAACCAAACAAACAACTGCCAACATCAAGCACCAGATCATCCCTGGGAAGTCGTTCTGATTTTAGATGAGAAAGCAAGGGAGAAGCAGCCAGAGAAAATGGGCTGCTCTTTGCCAGTCCCTGTTTGCCCTCACAGGGGTTTGGGAGCCCTTGCCAGCCACAGATAGTGCCCATCCTGCAGTTTATGGGCATTACTCCCATCCAAAAACAACACGCTTTTTTTTTCAGGTGGTGCCAAGATGTCTGTCAAGGCCACGGATTCATTTATTTTCCATTCCTTGCTTTGTCTGGAAATTCATTTGAAGAAATGCCTCCTTCAGCATTTCTTCTGTGCTTTCAGTGGAATTAACCTGATTTCCATTAATCACAAATCAGTGCTGGAGTGGCAACCCTGGCAAGGGGGTTGGTTCCACTCCCCTTCACCACCACTGGCTCAGCTGTTCACGTGTCATCACCCACAAGACATTTGCCTGATGTGTTTCACAACACCCTCAAACACAGACTTTACACCCCCTTCAAAATCCCTCTCCCAATGCCTCAATATTTCTGCCATTGCAAAGGGCAGAATTAATCTTCTATTTCTGCAGTGTGAAAATATTGCTCCTCGTTGTATCCACAAGCGACAGAGAAGAATTCATCCACCTGGCAGTCAATTTTAGTTCTTTGAAAACACGATTTGTGGGTTGTTTTGCTCCTCTCCTCCAGCCTTTCTTCCCAGAGGATATTTGCTGCACCTCCAGTCATACCTGGTGCTTTTCCCTGGGTATTTTCCAGTTGTTTCCTACTACCCAGGAAGGCTGATACTGAAATCTGGGCAATGTATTCCAGCCAAGGTCCTACTGGTACACCCTGGAGCTGGAGGATTACTCACAGTTCCATGTGCCAGGGCAACATTTGCCTTTTTTTTTTCAACAGAATGACACTGTTGACTCATGTTCTATTTGTAATCCATGATAATCCCCCAGCCTTTTGCTCCACATTTATTACTGATGGCTTTTCATCCTGGTTTGTGCAGGCAATTATTCCTACCTAAAGACTTTGCAACTGCCCAGACTGATTTTGTATCCACCTCATAATCATTTCTTTTAGACAATATTTCTTTAATTTATAAGGCACTAATGGCAACCAATGGGCAAAGCCTTATTAAAGTCAAGGTATGTGAACCTGCAGGTTTGTCCCTGAGCCTCAAGGACTCCAAATGCCATAAGAAAAAAACTAGTTTAGTTTGACATCCCCACCAGCTTTATTCCTCCTCTTATCTTCTTGATGTTAACAAATATTTATCCTAGGAAGTTTTTCTTCCCCCCAGGATTTCAGGTTCAACTCTCAGGATTGTTTTCCCCTTTCCTTCCTTTCCCTGATGTTAAAAACATGCTTGTCCTTTCCCAGCCTTCTACAATCTCATAAATTTTCAAAGATAACTTTCAGTATCTCTAAAATTATTTCAACCAATCACTTAAAGCACAGATAATTCCAGCTGATTTGCAACTATCCAATTCCCTGGAGCCTGTCCCTTCCCTAATCCAGAATCTTGCCCTCCAGCTGCAGATATTAACCCTCACTGCCCCCTGGGCTCAGCAGGGCTTTCATGTAAAAGCCAAAGCAAAGCCTGTGGCCAAGCTTTGGCCTCCTCAGCAATGCCTTTCCATCAGTGTCTTTCTCCACTGAGCCAACATTTTTCTGGATTGTTTTTTCATTCTTATTCACCTGTAAAAAATTGCTATTCCTAAATTCTTGCCCAAACATCTCATTTTATACTTGGCTTTCTGAGCTGCGGCTGCCACTTGTGCTCCCTTCAGAGTTCCACTGAACTGCACTTTTTGTGCACAATCCTTGCCATTAGCCAAGCTCTTGCCTTTGGATAATTCATACACTCCACACTGTGCAAATGCCAATTAACCTCATTTTTCTTCCTCTAATTTCTGCCTTACCCATCTCCAGTTTACTGAAATCTGGTTTTGAAGTGACTTGACTTTAATTTGATGCTGTTCCCTTCCTGAAAATTCCCCAAGGTGCATTTTTATGGCCATTCCCACTCTGCCTTCTCCTTTTATTCTCCACAGTTTTTCAGCTTGAGCCAAATGACAATTAATAACCCCCCATTACCTGACAAGCCTATCAACACATTTAAACACTGTTCAATAGCATTGAAAATATCACAATACCAAAACAATTCAAGTCCTGCTAAACACCCTTCTGACTAGCCAGTGATTTAAGGTCACTTTGACATGCAGATACCACACCATCCAATATTTAAGTCCAATGAAAAGCTGGAGACTTTGCCCCTGGTTGGTTTGGTTTTCTTAAATCAGAATAAAAACTGGAGCAGCTACTTTGGATGATACAGAATCACAGAATCCCAGACTATTCTGAGTTGGAAGGGACCCATAAGGACCATCGAGTCCAACTCTCAAGTCAATGGCCCACACAGGGGATTGACCCATGACCTTGGCATTATTACAACCAAGCTTTAACCAACTGAGCTCATCTCAGGGTCATTGGGGGTCTTTCTTTTTGCAGGTCCAGACACACATCATTTTTAAATTAGGCTGCCAAAGATGAGCTCCTACACACTGAGCAGAGGGAAGGAGAAGTGATGTCAGTGAGAGCAGGGTTGGGTTCTGTGACACTCCCCCAAAATTCACCCATTTCCAGGGCAGCTGGATGAGCTTAGGGAGGCCTGAATTCCCCTTTAAAACCCATGTCTGCTTCCCAGTCAATGAAGTCAGAGATATTAAAAGAGAGCCAGTTAGTTATTGACAAAACTAACAAGTGCTCCCCAAGTGCTAATAAAATTCCAGACAAGCAACGCATTGATCAGTGCCTGTGCTCAGAGCACACCAGCAATCACACCCAGGGCCCCAGCCCTGGCACTGCTCAGGCCACATTTAATGACCAAAGTGGTTCCTTACAAGCTTAGAAGGGATTTAATGCTGCACTTTAACAAAGAGAGCCACGTGCTTGGAGGGGCTGAGCAGCCACATGTGCCCCAAACACCCTGGGGGGGGAGGGATTTCATGTGCTGCATCTCAGCTCTTGGGTTTGGGTGATTCAGTTGGCACGTTCTAAAATTGGACTGAGTTCCTGAAGATTTACAGACATAATTCCTGTGCACTTGTGCTATGAATAAGCCTCTAAAACTAATTCGAGCACAGTCAAAAAATAAATTGCAAAATAAGTTATTCAATTGAAATCTGCCATCTGAGGCACAGTAATAGAAAACATTTATTATAAAGCTAACATATATTTGTGGCTGGAGATGTGTACAGGACTAAACATCTCCCTGCAAGGAATTTATTCAGGCTTTTCTGAAAGAACATCTTAACTGGGCTAACAGAAAATTACATGTTCAAAAATAATTGCAGGCTCTGTGATTTCCCCCTGCATCACAGGCTTCCCATTATCATTCCTTTGGGTTTGGAAGGTTTAGGAATTTTAGGCCAATCTTTTTTTCTGCACAGCTGCAAAAGGGCATTTCTGGAGTCTGGATTTAAACACTGGAAAGACACAGGTACAGTTGGATGCAGAAGGAGAGGAAGCAACGATACCAACACATTAATCTCCAGAAATGATGCTCTAAATTTGACAAATTCACTTCCATGGGGCTGCTGGACTGTGAAAGTCAGAGGCTGTGCTGTGCTGGAGGCTGCAAGCCACTCAAAAGCAGTGTTTGCTCTTCAAAAATGAGGCTGCTTTGCCATTTCAGGCTTTCAGTGCTCGAGGGGAGCTCTTTGAAATGAGAGTTCCTGTCTGTAATTAATAAGGATGGAGTTGCCCCTGACAGGCCCAGCTCAGGCAGGTAAAGGTTGTCACACACAACACAGAATAAGGATTTGGGGTATTTTGAACTTTTCCTATTCCCTCCTCTCCCCAGGGCAGACAATGAAAGCCCTGAGAGAGGGAACATCCCTGTCCAGATTTCTCACTTAGCAGCGAAGAAGATTTGGAATAAACAGTGAAAAGAAAGACAAAGGCTGGAAAGTTCAGAGTGTTTCTCCTCAAGAGCTTCTTCTCCTGAGAAGTCCAGCAGCTTGGAACATTTGGGATTGTTGCCACCAGTGATGGGTGGAACTGTGCCATGTTCCTGACCAGACAGAGGACTCAGGCCAGTGCCACCCCCTGCAGTCACCTGGCAGTGTCACAGCCCAGCTGGAAAGGGGGAAACTGCCCCTCCCTGAACACACAATTCCACACTTCAGTGGATGGGTTTGGGCACAGATTTGGGGAAAAGCTCAGCACTACAACACAAGCAAGTTTCCCCCCCTTACTGAACCATTCTATAGCCATGTTGCTCATAATAATGGCAGCTCAGTGGTTAAAACACTTTTGGATTCAGAGCATCTACAACACAAAAGGCATCCCATGACTTCCTCAGCTCCTGTGCTCTGGGTAAGGATGCCTTAAACAAAACCCTGTGGCAAACAATCCCAAACTGCTCCCAGCAACTTTAAACTACACAAAATGTACTCTTATTTCTGCATCTCATCAGAAAAATTAATAACATCTACTTGTAGAAGATTTTACTACAGCTTTTCAGGCTTTTAGCAGAAATTTTCAGCAACTTGAACTTCTTTTTTTATTTAAAAGTTTTCACTTCAAATAATCCATGAAGTCTTGATGAATTAATTTTCTGGCAAGCCTGAATAGGTGTAGAGTATTTCTGACTTGAGAAGGTTCTGCTAAACTTTCTCCCTGATTCCCTCTTTTCTTTCTTCTGTGTGGATGAAGAAGACTAGGAAAGTATGGCAAGAACTCTCAAATGACCTTGTGAGGAAAAAACCCTCAACCCTTTGATTCATATTTTAAAATCCTGAGTAACCTGCCCCCACCACTCTTGTGCTTTCTTGTTTCTGCAGCTCTGGCAGGATGGGGTTCAATATTAATGACCTGCATCACTTCCAGGCTCTGCTCTCCTCCTTTGCAGCCCCAACACCTCCTTAGCTGGGCTCTGCTGGGCACTTGCTCACCTTTGGCTTGTTTTTTCCTGGGTTAAAGATGAATAAAAAGCTGAGCCAGAGTTAAATTCTGATCACTCAAGTGCCCTCCCAGATGCAGCTGAACCGTTCAGGTTGATTTTCCTTGAAAAGGGCTGTTATGCAAAGATGCCTCGTGTGGCTCCCCAGGGGTGGTTTCGGGGAAAGCCGGGAATGGTTTTTAACAAAACAAGGTATTTCTTTTCTTGAGACCCACACTCGGGTATTTCCCTCCACACTGCAGGCAGAAAGCAGCTTCATTAGAGTATTGGTTTTCCAGGTGTAATTAAATAATTCAGCCTGCTGAATAAAGGCAGATTTTGTTAGAGAAGAATGAAGAGCTGGTTGGACCCAGCAGAGTTCTTTAAAAGCTGCAAATGAAGAACAAGCCTGGAAACAGAACTCCTGCTTTTCCAAACCTCTGCCTGCTTGGTTTTTAAACCTGTTAAGCCCTGAATCCTCCAGCTGCCCTGGCCCCAACCCTTCTGGCAGGGACCAGTCTCCTCTCAGCCCTGTCCTCCCAGACCCTGCCACACTTCTGCCTCCATGTAAAGACTTCACAGTCAGAGCCTTCAAACAGGATTTTAGATTTTTAATTGACAAGTAGATGTCCAACATTTAAACCTTGTGAATCCAAATTGTGGATGTTCACACAAGTTCTCTTGACCTTGGTGAGACCAGAAATAGGTTTCCTATAAAACCCAACATCTGCTTTCATCCACCCATGGAGAAGTTTTTTCTCCTCAGTCACTAGGAAGAACCTTGGTGTTGGGAGCTTAAAATTTGCCTCTGGGATGTGTCTCAAAATAACACTTGTGTGTTGAGAACACAAAACTGCTGCTGAGTTCACAGGAGCAAGCTGGGGCCCCTCACCACAGGATCTGCAGAGGTTCTCTGCCTCTAAGAAACCCAAAGAATACTAAATAAAAGCTTCTCTACCTTCAAAACCATAAAGGAGCATAAGGGGCATTTAAACATCCCACAGCCAAAAGGGCCAAGATGGGAAAAAATATCAGGGCAGGGAGAATGGAAAAGTAAAAATCAGATTAAACAATTGTGGCACATAAAACACCTGGGATAGATCCTTTGGACTAATGTTTGTCCTCTGGGGGAAAATCACAGAAATGAGACCTCTGGGGGCAAACATGTGGAAAAGAAGCAGCATCTCTTCCTTCCTTTGCTTCAGCACTTCCTATTTAAATTCTACCCTATATATATACACACATTTGCAGTATCTATACATTACCATTTACACACAAACATCTGTATTTACATTAACTGAAGATTAGTCTTTTCAGCATATGATTCATAAGGTCAAAAGCAGCAACATATAATTTCTCTCCATTTTTCTTGGTGAAAATATGGAGATCAGTGGCTAAAGACTCCCCCAACCTGTGTATTTGTAACTAAACTAATCAGCAGTTTTCCAACAATTGGGTTTTTTGGTAGTAAATATTTTTTAGAAAGGTTTGAGTGGCAACTTGTAGTGTTTTAGTCAGGATGAATTTTGCCCCAGCCAAGAGCAGTGACCTCTTTGTCAAAAGGAGTGATCTGTTGGCCACACCAAATGCATTTTTCAGATTTCAAGGAGGCAAAGGCAGCACACAGGGCTCTGTGCCAGGCACACAGTGCTCAGCCTGCCTTGTGCTGCCCCAGTGCCAGAGAAATCCTGCTCTGAGAGAGAAATTGTCCTTTTCCTTCCAAAGTGACAGGAATGCTCAGCAGACACTCGACTCTCTGTAGCCCTTCAAGGTACCCACGAGCCACTTCAGAGTCTCGACAGCGATTTGTGGCTTTGCCCAGAGTCAAACATCTCAGCAACACAAGGAACAAGACAGTTTTAGAGCACGTCAGCTCAAACCCCTTCCTGCACTGCTCTGCCAGGATTTCCCTTCCTGCTTTGCCTCTTGGGAAGACAGAGGGGCACGAGGCCTCTGAGAGCAGCAGCAGCACAAGTTGCATTTGAAGTCAATAGGATTTGCAATCCTAAATCCTTCAAATGCCTTTGAAAATCTCCGTGGATGTGTGTCTTGACAAAAACATCAACTTTCCCTTTGCTTTGACACTGAAGTTGCATTTCCACAGAGCCAGGGAATCCACCCTCTGCAGCTCTAACATGGATAAGCCCCCAGTGATATTCCTGTGAGCTACAGACAACACAAGGAACAGCTGTCAGTGGAACATAGAAATAAAATGAAACCTCCAAAAGCACCTTCAGAGACTTGCAATGAGTATTTTTTTCCTTAACACCTCAGTAACTCTGAATTATGGTTATTGTTTCCAGTGCTTTCCTGGACATAACAATTAAAAGATTTTTTAATTGCTTTTTCCTAGTGTCAAGTCCTGCCATAACTTAAAAACTCACCAAAGTGCAAAATGTCACGTACAGAACCTGCACCTGAAACAGCAGCACACACATAACACCATTTCCTTTGGGAAAACAGCCCTGAAATTCATCCTTTACAACTGACTTCAAGAGGAAATGCAGCAGTTACACTGATGACATTAATTAGCAAAGTCTTTAATATGAAAGATTCCTGATTTAAATTGCACCTTAAACTGAGGTTTGTGGATACAGAGGGTATTTCTGAGCATACACATCGTTAAATATAAACTGCAATGGGTGGGGATTAAAAAACACAGTGGGAAAATGCAGAGATGAGTCAAAGCTTTATGCACAGACCACTCCAAACTGTGACTAAACTGGGAATGAGATGTATGAATGCACAGGGCAGAGGAAGGGAGGCATAAAGGACGTGGGGACATGACAAAACAGCAGGAGAAAACCACAAAATGGGTACTAACTTTACCTTGATCAAATGGCTTGTTTGGATTCCAGTTTCTGAAATAATCATCCTAAAGAGGGACAAAAAAAACAAAAAAGGAAAACTCAGACAAAATATAATCATTTTTTTCAGTACAATTCTGCACAACTGAACCACAAATGAATGAACTCATCTTCTGATCCCAACATTTCCAGCTGAAATCAGAGAGGACAATCAACAGGTTGTGCTGTGTCTTAGCAAATATTTATCTGAAGGCAAAGTTTCTCCAAGTTCTGAGTGCCCCCAACCCCAGTCCTGAAGAGCTGGGACTCCAGCCCAGCTCTTATCTCAGGCTCAGCATATTCTGAGTGTCTCATTTGTGTCCTCTTTGGGAGAACATGATAACAACAGAACAATGCATTGGAGGGGAGGAAGCACAGAGAACTTCTACAGCCCTGTGATAGTTTTCTGCATATTAATCTTTGTTTCCTTTTTAATAAATCCACTCTTCTATATTCATTTCCTGAGGGATGCCACTAAAGAGATGTATTCACCAAGCTGTCCAGAATGACACAGAGATTTCTTTCTCCTGCCAGGAGGGTCACTGAAACCCCATCAGTGTGAATAAGACACCCAAATTATTTCTTCCATGGGGCTTTGTTTGCCATTTCTCTCCAGCACACTGAATTCCAGGAGCTCTCCTGCCAGCCAGTCACCTTAGCCTGGATATTTTGAAGGCTTGGAAGGCAGCAGGACTTTATGGGTGGGACTCTCCATGCCCTCAGGGAACACCAGGAGATGCAGCTCATGGACAAGAAGCTCATGGATTGTTCCTGCTCTTTGCCTGCTGGGCTGGGGTAAATTATTCTGCATGGCCAGCAGGAGGAAATGGATTTCTTTCACCAATATATTCATGCTCAGTGCCTGTACTGACTCCATGTACAGTGATAATGTTCCACAATAACACCAGAGACTGTTATTCATAAGTTATTTCAGATACATCAAAAGTATCTCTATTTTTTTCTTCAGAAGTACAAGGTTTGGCACCAGAAGTGGAATCACAGACTTGCCTTTGCGTTCCACAGTTGTGCTAATACAAAAAACCCCCTCATGGTTATACAATGCTCTGTCATTGATGATGATGTACTGCTAAATTCACCAAGCATTAATCACTTTTCAGAATGTGTTGAGCTTTCAGGTTTTTCGCAGAATAATTTTTTCCAGCAACAAAATATTCTTCTTTTTTTTTTTTTTTTTTCCCCTGCTTACATTTTTGCCAAGGTGTTGCTTTGCTGCTGGGTTTTCAGCATCAGAAACTGTTAAATAATTCAACTCCCAAGAAAGATTTCTTATGCTGGTGGCATATGGAACCAGTTTTGAAATAAGGATTGGAAAGGGGGGTACCTCAATTTTCATGTCAAAGGAATATTTTACAAAAAAAAATCCACCTTCCTCACGAAAATGCCTCCAAACCGGCCAACCCTTCTGTAAAACTATTGTTGCTCCTCTTCTCATTCATGCAGACCTGTTTAATATTCCTTTTTGAAGATTGAAACTATGTTTATTTTAGAATGTGCCTGAAACCACAGCATGAGAAGGTGGAAAATACACAAGAAAAAATAGGGAAAAAGTCAAAGAGAGCAAACCTTTGAGATTTTCAATATAGAAACCCCATTATTATTTATAGGAGTAAATAAGGACTCTCCCCACATTAGAGCAACACAGTGAAGAGCAGCTCAGAATAACTCCTGTCAGTTGGACGACCATCCTGGTTTCACTGGGATGGAAACAATTCCCCTCTTTGCTCAGATTTAGGGTGAGAACACGCTGATGTTTCAGGTGGGGCTGAGGGGAGGTTTCCATGTTTCCTCAGTGAGGAGCTGCACAAGCAGCTGGGAGGGAGCAGGGGCAGGAACAGCCCCAGGGATGGGCCAGGATGGACACTGGGGCAAGTGGGGCTGGGCAGAGCTGGGGGCACTCAGCAGCTGGGGAGAACTGTATTGTCTCTCTTAGGGTTCACTGCCCTCTTTTTGCCATATTCCTTTTAATTACCATCATTATCATCATCTCAGGGGAGATCTCATTACTCTCTACAACCACCTGAAGGGATGTTGTAGCCAGGTGGGGATTGGTCTCTTCTCTCAGGCAACCAACAACAGGTCAAGAGGGCACAGCTTAAGCTCTGCCAGGGGAGGTTTAGGTTGGATATCAGGAAGAAATTCTTTGCAGAGAGAGTGCTCAGGCATTGGAATGGGCTGCCCAGGGAGGGGGTGGATTCCCCATCCCTGGAGGTGTTTATGGTGAGACTGGACGTGGCACTGAGTGCCATGATCTGGTGATCACAGCAGGGTTGGATTAAGGGTTGGACTTGATCTCAGAGGTCTCTTCCAACCCAACTGATTCTATGATTCTATGACTCCCAATATATTTTAATTATTAAGCTGTGTCTCAACTCATGGATTCTCCCTTTTCTCCTCCCTGTCCCACCCAGAGAAGCAGGGAGGGTTGGGGGGCTGTGACTGAGCAGCTGGGGGGTGTTTAGAGTTGGGATGAAACCACACCCACCCCAAATCCAGCCCTGGAGCTTCACTCCAGCATTGCCACCAGCCAGAAGTGACACTGAGGGGCTCTGGCACCAGAAAGGTGCCACTCACCCTGTGGGCATGGCTGGGCAGGAAACCTCTGGCACACCTAAAGCTCTGCCTTGGAACCAGGAGGGCTCCGTGCCAGGACTCTGGGAGGGCTCAGATTTATAACATTATCCTGAAACGACTTTAGGTAGAAGGAGGAACTCTGAATCTCTCTGAGTTTCATTGCAGCTTCTCCCAACAGCAAAGCAGCACGTGAGGCAGCAACACATCACTCTGACTCCAGGGGCAGAGAATTCAAAATATACAGATATGTATATAAAATACAATCAGCTTGATTAAAGCAATTTAACACTCCCAGGCAATGAAACACCTTCCTGAGAGCAAGAAATCTGTGCATGTCTGTGCTTCCTACTAGGACAGATATTAATGTGCTTCAAATCCCTCATGCCTTCTGTAGCAAATGGAGTTCACTTCATTTTCATATTAACAAGTTCACTAATCAGTATTAACAAGTCCATTAATCAACATTAATGCATTAATAATTAATACAAACCAATAAGCTTCATTTATAACAATATTAACAGTTGATCACAAGAGTTCAAATTATAACATGAATTATGATATGATGGTCATACTTTTAGTTGCTCTGTGGATATTTACAAGTTAGAAAATGACAAACCTACCTCAACTTCCTGCCCAGGGAAGCATTACAAATGAGAAAAGAAAAAAAGGATGAAATAAAGCAATATAAAAACATGTTAACAGTCATCAATTTTCTCCTTGGTGGCCTTTTAAATATGAAATCACTTATTCCAGATGACCTTCACCCACAAATGGAATCATTTTCTCTCTCTTTCCTGCCCTTTCCCCCTGTGCTGCCATGACCCAGTTTTTATCTGCTGCACTATCAGCCAAATGTCACTGTATTAGCACTTTCTCCTCTTAGAGCACCAAAAAAAGACACTTTCATTCCCTTTGGGCTGACAAAACCACCACAAAGTGTTTTTCCACACACTCATCTTTACACACCTGGTGTAAGAGAGAAGGAATTTAATTCTTTCCCTTGCTGACTTTAAAGATTTTTTTATTGGATGGGCTTTGAATGGAAGGCAAACTCATGGATCCACTTCAATGCAACAGTGACAGCAACTGAGAAGTATTTTTGCTGAACAAATATTTAAAAATATCCTTCTCCTTGCATGGAATTCACACTTGGAGGGTTCTGCCTACAGTTCAGTGACTGCATATGACTAAGTCAATCTTTTAATTAACTCTGCACACCCAAAATCATGCATGGCAAGAGAAGAATTTCCTCCTCAAGGTCTCCTGCCTGCCTGGGATGGGAAGGGAGAACCTGAGAGAGCCTTTCCACAGGGAACAGCCCACCTGGGACATCCCCACCCCAACTGGATTCCAAAATTTGGCACAGGAGCTGCATTTTCAGTTCTGCATCTATTCACCCTTAGCACCACAAAATCCCATTTTTAGATTTTACCCTCAGGAAAATTAACTGAGAGATCAGTTGTGACCATAACAAATAATATATACATGTAAGAGCAAATAGAAGTTTCTAGGCTTGGGCCTCACTCCTTTACTGCATGTTTATTATTTTGATCTGAGCAATCAGGAGATCAGAGGAAATGCATTTTGAAGGGCTATAAATCCATTTTGCCACATCATGCATAATAAATTGGTGCTTCTTAACAAGAACAAAATGTTCTTTTATCATTCAATACATGGGTGTCAAACTCAGCAAACTCAGATTGATGTGCCATCAGCAAAGTCAATCAAGAGAATAATCATATCTTAAGTATGCAAAGGGCATAGTAAAAAGAAAAGTTTAAAAGCTTACAAAAAGTTTGTAACAGTCAGAACTACCAAACCCCTCACTGATCAGAGCCTTCAGATGCATCAGAATTCATTGAGTGGGTTCTGAGTTGCAAAAAACAGCCCTTGAGTAGGCCTGAGTTTGAGGTTTCCTGATAGTCATCTAAATAAAATCAGCAACTAGAAATTGCCTCCAAGAACAAGACATTAATATGAGCCTGCTCTTCTCTCCTGTCACTACAGTAACAACACAGGTTAAAAAAAAGGAAACCCACAATAAAACCAAACATTCATCCTCGTTACCAATTAAGAAAGTAAACAACAGCTTCTTGTTCCCCTGAAATGTAAGTATTAAAGTTATTCCCACTAATCCTATTCCGTTGCCCCTTTTTGATTTAGTTATTACCTCGGAGTCTGTATTTGGGAAGAGCTAACGAAGCGTGGCTAATTTCACACACAAACACACTCTACACTTACTTTATTTACTTGTCAAAAAGAAGCTCTTGTTTATAAATACAACCAATCATTAGCTCTGTGGGTTCATAAATATTTGTACTTGTTGCATTAATTGAGCTCATAACTTATTTGTATGAATCAAGCAGAAGGAGACACTGAGCAAGAACATTCCACAGAACCCCCTCCCTTCTTTTGTACCTTCCAGAAGGAGCTCAGGAGGAGCCTGGAGGGGGCAGAGCCAGCAGGGAACCCTCAGAGGACACTCCAGCACAAAGGGAGTGACCCCGGGACTGGCAGAGAACCCCCAGCAGCTCATCTTCCATCCCAACTCCTCCCAACCAACAAGAGTTTCCATTTCTAAGTATCTCCAGGAGGGATATTTATCACGACTGGTTTGCAACCTGCTTAGTGTTTTCCTCTTTCACCCTCCATCTCTGAATAAACCTTTTTACCCTCATAAGGACCAGCTGGAGAAAGTGCTAATTACCAGCTCATTGCTTCTTTTCAAATGAGCTCCAGCTGCATTTTCTGCCTCTCTCCGTGTTGGTGAAGATCATTCCAAGCCCAAGCAGTGCTAAAGCACCAGCTGCTGTTGCTAAAGTCAATCCAGCCTGGACCAGAAACACCTCCCCAAGGCCCAGTGCCTGCTCCAAGCAAACAGTTTGTGTCAGCAAACGACACAGCATTTCTTTATTTATTTACTTAAGAGGAAGAGAAAATATTTTCCTGAGTGAATAAAGATTTCCCACCGTGCCCAGATGCTGTGTTAGTGTCAAGTGCTGGCTCCAGGCTTGTTAAAACAGCTCTGCTTAAGGCAGGTCTACTTAAGACAGGTCTAGTTAAGACATTTCTATCCATCTCTCTCCCCCAGGAATCAGAGGATGCACACGATGCTTTTGCTGAGTGCATTCATTAGGAGTGCTGTGGAGATTTAGGTTTAAATTTGGTTTAAGTTTAGGGGGAAATGTCCCAGCAAGGCCAGGAATGGAGGGGTTTGCTGAAAGGGCTCCCAACATGATGTGGTGGCACAGAGAGAACCCAGGGCCACGAGGAGTGAAAGGTCTGGGGGTGTCAGGACCTGCCTGGAATGGGAGCGAAGCCATGAATAAAAATATAACAATTTATATCAGACTCATATGTAACACTAAATGCATTAATGCTGGTTTATGACAACTGTATAGAATATAGAAATACATATCCTAAGAAGTCCTCAGATGTGCATGGCAGGGAAAAGGTCACATATTGACCATATATTACAACCTCAGGTGTCCCACAAGACTCAGATTCTCAGCACATGGACTTTTGTTCAGCTACCACTAAAGTGCAAAAATAACTTCTCCTTAACGTGGCCCAGAAGGTTTGACTTTCTTAATTTCAGAAATTAAAAGGGTTTCTTGGTTGGTGTGGCATTTTTTGTGCTGTATCAGGAAAGAAGATTTGCCACTATTGTTTTACTCAAAGACTTTTCCAGAAGTTTCCACGAGCAATGCTGAGAAAGTGGTAGGTAGGACTTTCAGCACAGACTTTCCTCACCCACAGCCCCAGTGGCTCCTTGGGGTGGCAAAAATTTAAAAATTAAATGCAAAAAAAAATTTGGAAAAAAAATAAATCTATTACTCCTAAGGCCAGATCAGCCAGAGTAAGAATTCTCATTCTTTTGATTCAGGGACCCCTCAAGAAAAAGGATTTTATCCCTTCTCTATAAAATCATAAGTTCTTTACTAAAGTTTAATCAGAATTGTACTAACTTTGTATTTTATATTAATTTTTGATTTAACTTGTCCCTTACTTTGTCAGTGATCATAACCATGCAGAGCTTTAGACAAAGAGGAATTTAACCCTATAACTGGAAGCTGAACTTTAAGAAATAACCCAAAACCTTGTTTAGATCAAAGACTAAACTGTGAAAAATAAATCAGAAAACCTGTGTAGGTTGAGGCTGGAAGTTGTAACATTGCTTAGTTAAAAGGAAATGCAGAGCTACAGAGATCAGAGCAGCCCATTAGAGCTGTTAAAAGTCACCAAAAATATCCTGATTAACTTTGGGGAGGGGTTTTCAGTTATAACTAAATATATAAACTTGGAAACATGAAAGTCTCATCAAACATGTCTTGGGTGCAATTATCCCCCATGTTCCCAGCATTGAATAAAAGGAAGAATTTTGTTCTATTCTATTGGATTTGATTGTTTCTAAACTCACTTTACAACTCAGTCATATGGGCTTTTACATGGAAATCTTCCAGCTGCTCTATTTTGGGGCTGGTTGGTTTGGGTGGGGTTTTTTCCTTTTTTTTTTTTTTTTAATAAGAAGACAAACACAGTAAGAATTAAAAATGTCAAAAAAAACCAAACAAAAAAACCCCCAACAAAACCAAAACCAAACAACAAGCCACTGTTTGTTTGTCCATGAGAACAAAGGCAGAGGGTTTGCCTACGATGTGGAGGGCAAACAGCTGCTCCTGGTCTGTGCCAGCTGGGAGCCAGGGGCACTGGCACAGCCCTGTGCCAGCACATGGGGCTCATGGATTTGGGTGGCAGAACAGCCACACAGCTGTGTGAGCGGTGCTGGCTTGGGCTGAAATACCTAAAACTGAAGGGAAATCAATTTTTAAAGCCTTGGTTTCATTGTTCTTTGCTCTCCCTTTAGGACTTCAGTTCCCTTCTGCCTGAACTCTTCCCCTCATTAGCAAGGGGTAAAAAGTCTATTAGAATCACAGAATGGATTGGGTTGGAAAAGACCTCCAAGATCATCAAGTCCAACCCTTGGTCCAACTCCAGTCCCTTTACCAGATCATGGCACTCAGTGCCACGGCCAAGCTCAGGTTAAAAACCTCCAGGGATGGGGAATCCACCCCCTCTCTGGGCAGCCCATTCCAATCCCTGAGCACTCTCTCTGCAAAGAATTTCTTTCTGCTCTCCAACTTCAATTTCCCCTGGCAGAGCTTGAGCCCATCGTGCCCCCTTGTCCTATTGCTGAGTGCCTGGGAGAAGAGACCAACCCCCACCTGGCCAGAACTTCCCTTCAGGCAGTTCCAGACAGTGCTGAGGTCACCTCTGAGCCTCCTCTTCTCCAGGCTAAACACCCCCAGCTCCCTCAGCCTCTCCCCAGCTGGAGTTAGAGAGTTCTCTCGAAATTCCCTTTCAGGAGGCTTTTCACACCTCCCTGTGTCCCTCCAGTCACACCACGTTGGGCTCCAAAGGTCCCACAAGCCCAGAAAGGTAAAACTCTGGAGCCTCCCAAAGGATGGACTCACTGATGCTCCAACTCCAAGACCGGACTGGAAACTAGAATGGGAATCTTAATTCCCACTTTGCCAAACTAATGGGACAGGAAGGGAGAAGCAGAGGCAGAGAGAACCCAAATCTTCCAGGTGGAATTCCTTAAAGCAACATTATTTCTGCTCTCTGAACCAACACTGTGCCTGATTCCCAACTCGCTGCCTCTCGTGACCCTTACAAGGTTCCAACTAATGCCCAAACCTGAAGGTCTGCCCTGGGAAATGCAGATTCTCAGGTGAGAACCTGAGCAAGGGTTGTTTTCTCACAGGATAATTTGCTGGTTTTCCACTTATCAAAACCACTGTGCCTTTATCTTAGTTTATTATTGCCAATATTGGGGGGAACAGCCCCCTGCAGGTCCTTTATAGAGAGAATAACATTGTTAATAAATCATATTCCCAACAGGGGTAATATTGAAACCAAACCTTGAAAAGAGACCTACTAAACTCTTTCCACGTCTTCATTTTCATTCAAAAAACTCCAATTACACACTCAGAAAGGAATTGTTTTCTGGCAGCCTGAAAGCCAAGCACATTAAGCTGCAAGGTTAGAAAGCCACTGGCAATGTGACAGCAGCCCTGGTGCTTTGACAGCACATCTGCAGGAGCTGCTTCTGACACAACCAGGGGCTCTTTTCAGCTGATCATTTGGGGGTTGGATCTGGAGAACGGGATCCACATCAAAAAACTGTAATGCTCCCACTGCTTTCACATCTGAGAGCGGTTTTGCAGGGAAAACAATTTGCATAATGATGAAATGCAGAGTTATTTCGTGGTTTAGTTTACCAGAAGTCTTCAGAAATTTGTTCTGAGTCATGTGGTTGATTTTTTTAAAGTTTACCATTATGGGAATAATGTCATTATGAGATAAAGTGATAATTCTGCTAATATCAAAGTTATAAAATTAAAGTTATTAATAAAATCGTATTGATGTTCCACTTAGAGATACAAATCCCAGTGGTCCAAATGTACAAGGGAACAAACAGCAGTTGAATAAAATCAATTTATCTAACTTTGATATTTAATGACACAATTTTCTGGGATCTGTAGAGACAGTTAAACCAGTTACTACGTCCTGAGTCTCTCAAATACTTATTTAAATGCATAACTAATGACTGGAAGGAGACTGTGTGAGCTCTGTTGGATTATGAGCAATGCTGGGAACACACAGACATCTGTATTTCAGCTGTAGCTCCAAGGAAAACCTTTGCAAAAGGCAAAACCAAACCATCCACTGCTGTGGAAAAGGACAATTTTGCAGCCTTTTAGCCAGTATTGGAAATTTCTTAGAACTCCATCAGGAAGAAGCAGTTCATGGTCAGCCAGTCCAGGACAGAACCAGTGCTGAGTGTTGAACACATTTCCCATCAGAACCTCTGTGAGCCTTTGCAAATGTGCACTTGCCATACCAGTTTATAATCTCATTTCTTTAATTGTCTCTGGCATTTTATCCACTCTAAAAAAAATTAAAAAACCTACAACACAATATCAAAAATCAAGGGCAAGTTTAATGGGAACCAACCAGTGAAAAATGTGCATCTCCCTCAGGGATGGGCTCCTCACTTTGTTTAGCACCAACAACTTGAACATCCAGTAGGTTGTTTTAAACACCTTGATTATAAAACTATCATGTGAAGTTTTCCACAATAATTGGGGCTGGTTGGTTCAATTATCACAGAGCCACAGAATGGTTTGTTTTGGAAGGGACCTTAAAGGTCATCTCCTTCCAGCCCATGATCCCCCCAACTAGATGAGGTTCCTCATCCAACCTGGCCTTGACACTTCTAGAGGTGGGACAGCCACAAGTGAAGTCCTTCATGACTCTTGTTTTGTTACCAACAGACTTGTTATCTCTACCCATTTCCTGAAAAATCACTGGAGATGCATGAACACAACTTTTTTGTACTGACAATTCCTCAATAATTACACTGATTAAATAAGATTCTTCTGAATATTGAGAAACCAATTTTCTTGCTGAAGCCATAGTATTTCATAGGGCAACAGTTTTTGCTGGAATGGTGTTTCAAAGGATTTAGCTCAAATAACCAATAAAAAAGATGAAAAGGCCAAAGAAACAAAACATTTTGGTTGAGGCATCAGAGACTAAACTGCAGTGATGGCTCCGTGGGGTTTCAGTGCCAAGGCTGTGCCCACAGCACAAAGATTTCCACATGCTTTGACCCTCTTTTATTCTAACAGAGACAGCCCCTGACTGCCCAACTTGTGCACAATTTAACAAGGCCACACAACACTGTCCAAAGGCAACTTCAGGTCCATTTTAAGCCCCCAAAGCCTTGCACTGAAGAAGGTGCTCTGATTCCACCACCCACCTTGGGCAGCCACTCTCAGCCAGCCAAGGCCACTGGAGCTACTGGATGGAGACTTTACTCCACCTCAGGATGTTCTCCTCAAGGAGGGACACAGTGACCCCTCACACCCCACACACTAAACCCAGAACTAACCCCCTCACTGCTGCAGATCCCCCCTCACTGCTGCAGATCCCCCCTCACTGCATGAATCAACACACCAACAAGCTGTGTCAGCTCTACTTGGACTGTTGGTTCCAGAGTCGTGTCACCCAGTGAGCAGAAGATACTCTGGTGTTACCTGAGTTCAGAAACCTGGAACATTTTATTTTTCCTTCCACTGGCCCTTGAGCCCTCATTTAAAATTCCCACTTGTGTACATGGAGAATTTCACTCCAGAAACAACATTCAGTGTCATCACTGACACACATTCAGAGAGGATTAGAAAAGGATAAATTAAAAATAGGAAATAGATATTGTAGTAAGTTGCTACAGCTGAAGCAACATTCAAGTGCTGATGAAATTGAGAACACCAAGTGACCTTTCATTTTTACTGGGCTCAAGGACAGACATCTGCAAGAGCCTCCTGCAGGGAGATAAAATGCCCTCTTGGAGCTGCCAGAACATGTTCCTCTGCATCAGTGATGGAAGGTCACCATTTAGTTTGGCACACCATGGAGAGAACAATGACATGAGAGAGAAAGAAAGATGGAGCAAAACTTTCTTTTCCAGTCTCAGGAACCTTCTGACCAAGTGCCTGTGGCTGAGGAGAACACAGAACTGCCAGAGCTCCAACAGGCAGCTTTGAACTGCTGTGCTGTAAATAGAATTCTGTGCCTCATCTCTAGGCATTAGAGTTGCTCACTGTTGAAGGGATTAAATCATGACATGGGCCTAAAGAAAATCAAACCAGCATTTTAACAAAGAACAGAACCTGAAAAAAGCCAGCACTGACAGACATCTGAAGAGCACAGAAGGTCATAAAAGAATTCCTTAGGACAAAGAGAACGTTTGCATTTTGATCAGCTGTAATTTTACACCTGAGGTCTGGTACAACCAGCAATTTAATCCTAACAACTGGGAAAATAGCTCAAACTTGCTGTGTAACTAATCCCCAAACCTTAGAGATACAAAATCAGAGGAAAGGTGTGCCTTGGAGAGCAGCTACAGAATGTAGAATTAAAGAGATGTGCTGAGGATCTCCAAAAACATCCTCTAATTGAACCCTCCCTCCAACACAGCCCCAGCCACACATTTACCACAATTTCACACATCTGTTAAGATCACAGTGAGTAAACATTGAGGTCATTCCCACAGCTCACATTATTATTTAAGGAACAATCTGAAATGTGATAATTTTGGTACAAGGTAACCACAAAACATGAATTCTAATCCTGTGTTATACTTCTACAAGGGCCAAGAAACAAACAACTGAGGTCTTGCCTGGTTCCACCTGAATTGCAGAAAGTCAGGAATGTGCCTGCTCAGCTGCAGCAACATTCATTTAGATTATTACCTTGCATGGCACTGTCATTCCTGACACTGTGTTTTGGCAGATTCCAAGAATTCTGTCAAGCCCTTTGGCAGCTCAGTCAAACAGAACATGAGCTGCAGGAATATTCCCACACAGGTGAACTCAGTTTCACACAAGTATTTGGAGAAATGTTTGTGAGGGAAACCATAGCCTGAAATCAAGGGATGAAAATCCAGCGGAATGGAAAATATCCCAGAGAATTTTATTATTGGGTGGAGGATTGGGAGAATCTGCTCTACATGACAGTGTCCTAAATGTCCCAGTTTGGTCCTCAGAACATTCTGGGTAACCACACTGAGACACTGAGGCTGCCACAGCCTTACAGGGGATGCTTAAAAGGAACAAGCATGCTCTTGGTTCTCATGTTAGAGCCCTGCAATCAGTTAATAAAATGCAAATTATGCTTTAATGTGTCATTTCTTAGCAGTGGAGTGAGAACATCTGATGGCTGAGAAGTCACTTCTGTGACAGAGCAAGGACCAGACACTTCACCAGCTGCAGTTTGCACAAGCAGCTTTGCAGGAAGGAAAGAGGGAAACAACCTGAAGGAATTTTGGAAGGAAGGAAGGAAGGTGTCCAATAAGGCTCCTGCAGTGCAGCTCTGACACCCCCACCCCCAGCAGTGGGGCCTGGGAGGGGTTTGCAGCTGGAACAGGGGATGCTGAGGGTCCAGCACCTGCCCTGCACGTGAAGGGCACACTCTGCTTCCCAGGAGCTCCAGCCCCATCCCCTGCACTGACCCCTTGGGTGTTAGAGCCACACATCTGCAAACACATCTGTTTGCTCCTTCATCCACAGAGAGCCCATTTCACAGGCTCTGCAGTGGGAACAGAGCAGGAACTGGGAATTTCCATAGTTCTTAGGGCCTAAACTTTGCTGCATGTCACCACGTGTTGGTGCTTCTCGGAAACTTCCCGTACTTTTATACTAATTATTTCTATAACTAGCAATTAAGCATTTCATCACATTTTTGGGGTCAAATTTCATAAATGTAGGTATCTGTTGTACAAGGTATTTTTAGGGAAACTTGCTGGTAGTAGGTGTTACATTTTTGACTGTCATATACAAGGCTCTTTTTAGTATTTCACATTTCTTAAATGTTTTTAATCATGACCACATGCATTCCTAAGGATTGTTTAGCTTGGGAATACTAAATCATTCCTGATGATGGACAGCTTCAAAAACTGCCTCCACTGTCAAATATGAGTCCCTATGTAGCAATGTTTTGCAGACTGTTTAGAATCATAGAATGGATTGGGTTGGAAAAGACCTCCAGGATCATCAAGTCCAACCCTTGGTCCAACTCCAGTCCCTTTACCAGATCATGGCACTCAGTGCCATGGCCAAGCTCAGTTGAAAAACCTCCAGGGATGGGGAATCCACCCCCTCTCTGGGCAGCCCATTCCAATCCCTGAGCACTCTCTCTGCAAAGAATTTTTTCTGATCTCCAACTTCAATTTCCCCTGGCAGAGCTTGAGCCCATCGTGCCCCCTTGTCCTATTGCTGAGTGCCTGGGAGAAGAGACCAACCCCCAGCTGGCCAGAACTTCCCTTCAGGCAGTTCCAGACAGTGCTGAGGTCACCTCTGAGCCTCCTCTTCTCCAGGCTGAACACCCCCAGCTCCCTCAGCCTCTCCCCATAGGGCTTGTGTCCCATCTTTGCTGTAACTGTGCAGTCATAAGGAAATGGTTTGAAGTTCTGATTCAGCCTGGTCAGTTGAAGTTCTCAGCCCAAAGAGGGCTGTGATGATGCTTGTTGGAGTGATCTGCAGCACTGCAGTTTCTTGCTGTCTTTCTCATTAGATGCCAGACAGAGCTTTATTGTGTTGTACATAATGACTTGGTAGTAGCACAGAGGGAATTTAACCACTTAGCACTTGTAGCTCTGTGTGGTGGATGTTTTAAAATTACCTCTCAGGAGATGTTATTTTAGAGCTTTGCTGAGTGTTTCATTGTCTTCTTTTTCAGAAAAACTGGATGTAAATGAAAGTGCTCATGGAGAAATGTCCTGTGCTCACTGCACTTCTAAGACCTTCAAGGCCCAAAATAGGTGCTGATTAAACACAGGATGATTAAGAGACCTGGATCATGGGAGCTGAACTGCTGTGGGATGAGCAATATTACTGCAGGGAAAGTGGGGAAGGTCTGACCCAGCGTGAGATGAATCCAGAAAGTGAAGTACAATGCAAAAGCAAAAGAACCATCTGCCAACAGGCCACATTCTGGACTTTTTAATCATTCTTTTCCTTATAGCAGACCCTCCTCTGAGATTACATCCATAGTTCACCTCTGAGACACACTGGTAGGTCCTGAAATTTGCTGGAAGGCACCATTATACATCTTTAACCATCCTTTCAAAAACCAAGTGTCATTAATCATGACAAGAGCCAGGAAGGGCTGGAAGAGAATGGCCACAATGAGTCTCACATCTGCTCAGGATGAATAAACACCCCCCCACACACACCAACCTCCCTGCAGGACACAGCACTGCTTTATTTGGCTGTTACACTCAGTAGAACCCTCTCTTTCTATATTTATAAATAGGCTACAAAAATTGAGTCTTTGTTTTTTAAAACCTCACATTAAGTCAATCTTAGAACCTCAAAGAACCACATTCAATATTCCATGTGCTTCTCTGTCACTGTAAGGATTGTTGCAATAACACTTTCAGCTGCAGCCTTTTGCCTTCTTTCAGAACTGCCCCACTAACTGGTTTACAGCTCACTGGATCTAGTCCTGTCTGCTTAATCCCACAGCCCTGCCCCAAAAAATCAGCAACACTTCCAAACAAGGTGGGGAAACAAAAAGTCTTTAGACAAAAATCTTTCTAATTCTGGATTTTAAGACCTTCAGCACCTTCTGAGTGTTACAGGTTTGCTCCTCAAGGTTTGTATTGACATGACAGAACTGCACAATTACCAGGATATCTTTGATTGCTTTCTGCAGGGTTCAGAGGTTCTCTGGTTTACAACACTGCCAACATTTCTCTACAACTCCAGCAACAAAAGGAGTGTTTGCAGAAGATCATCAGCAGTGGGGCTTGTTCCGTGCCTGTTGCCTCAGCTTTGGGATGCAAACACCTCCAAGATGTCTCATTACCTGTGTTTCTTGGCTTTCTTCTTAGGCTAAACCCCCCCTGCTTTGACTGAGCTGTTAAATTCCTCTCAACTCCATGCAGGTTTGAAGCCACCCACATTTCATTTTTCAGTAAAGCAGTTTGCAGTTAATTCTCTTCTCTCTCTTTCCTCAATATCTGTAACTTGATCTTCAGCATGTGCACCCAGCTCTTTTATTTCCTCTTATTATGAATTTAACTTGGCTGTTTGGCTGTCTGCAATTGGCATCTCCAATGTATTTTCTCTCACTATCTTTCACTCTGGCAATTCTTCAATATGTTTTAGAAAAACAGCTCCTGTTGTACTTTCCATTTCGTTTCTGGCTGTCACGGCCATCCCCTGATTTTTCACCGTCTGTCCCGACACTTTTGATGGATTCTCACTGGAGTTTCTCTCTCCTCCATGTCCTTGATATCTTTAATTACCTATTTCTCTCTGTTTGCTTTGCACTCACTGGGACAGATTATATAAATCAGGAGAACGTGAACTGAAATGAGCAGATTGTGCAGATGTAAAAGTGGCAGAAATGAGAGCAGGGTAAGGACTAAAGAATTAACACCTAATTTCTTTCTATATAAATAACAGAAAATCATGGCTGAGAATTTACACTGTTTCTTTCTAAGCTTAAGCACAACAGATTCCTCTCTGTCACCAGCAACAGCAGTGGCAAAAACACTGATTCAGGATCTGCTGATGCCTCAGGAAAAAAAACAAAAAACAAAGAATGTTACATGTCTATTACTTATCTGTCCTTACAATAAAAGTTGGAAGGAATTTCCTGATAATTTCCTGATAATTTCTTATTTAAGGGGTGCTTACAGAATCTTGCCTTTCTTCACCTCCCTGCCACTCCAAATTCTTCATGTTCTTTTGGATAATCTAATTATTTACACCAACAGCACTCACCAGCTGGGCAATGCATTGCCTCCTACTTCACATTTCAAAACCAGACACTGTATTTTAGAGAAATCTAAACCAGACTGTAGTTTATTTCTTTGAAGTTTTACTCGTCCAGTGGTTCTGTGAAAACTGAGCCAAAGAGTTTATCTTTAGATAGCTGGACATTTGCTGCAGGTGGACACACCTCAAACAACTCAGTGCCAATAAGCTCAGGACAAAATAACCTTCTGAGTTTGTGGCAATTCCAGCAGTTCCACACTGGTTATGTCTGAATCTATTTCTAGGCAGGCAATAACATTGTAATTTCTTTCATTTAATGGATTAAAGTTTCCAGTTCACCAGGAAGAAACCCTCCAAGTGCTTTTAATCCACAATTCCTTCCTATTTAAACAGTCAAGTTTCTCCTCTTTTAAGGTGAGGATTGCAAACCACCTTTGCTGCTTTGCAGAAAGCAGTTCAGCTGAAACCACCCCCCACCCAGGGCATGTGCCAGGTGTGCTGGGCACTGCTGGCCCCAGGGCCAAGTGGACTGGGAGCACCAGGGAATGCACTGAAGGAGAACGGGCTCTGATGCCTTATCCAAAAGTTTTTGGTGACACAATTTTACAGGCTGTTCACACAACTGGGGGGTTGAAACTTCGAAGGCAGCTTTGCCAAAGCAGAATTGATCCCTGTCCCCCCAAAGGCAGCAGCTGGCTCTGTTTACCCTGCAACTCATGCCTTGAGCTCTGTCTGCTCCTCTCTGCATGTTTTTCTTTGCTGTTCTCCACACATGGCTGACCACACCATTCTCCTCTTTCCCACATGAACAGTTTTCTTGCTTCCAACAGCCACTTTCCCAGCTCTCCCTGCCAGCATTTAAAAACACCTCCCCCTGTCCCAGGCTTGCATTTGGTCCTCCAAAAGTGATCTATTCAAGTTTTAGCAGCTAAAATTGTCAAATCAAAATGCTGATAAGTCAGAAAATCCCCAAATGCTCTTTGGATTCCAGAGATGACCCTTTCCCCTCCCCTCTATTTATCTCTTATAATGCCACCACTTGCCTGGTCTTTGGAGTGCAGTGCTCTGAGCACTGAGCTCCTACAGGAGCTGCAGGTCCCAAGATTGAGAGCTAAAATATTGGGTTTATTCCCATCATATATATTCACCTGGCTGTCATAGACTATGCTGAGCTTTTCTGGGATGCACAGCTAAAAAAAACAACCCTGAGATGACAGAGGGAAAGAGCAGGGCTGGATGTGCCTCCAACTCAAATGTGCTCCCAAAGCAAGAATCCCACTGCTCTGGCTGCCTTATGTATTGGCATTATTCATTTCAGCTCATCAGTCAACATCAGGTGATTTCAGATTGAATTTGGGGGGGTTTGGGGACCTCTCCTGTGTCAAGGACAGATAAATACACAAACTACCCTGTTCTACCTAAAGCCATTTGCTTCCATTTGAAGAGTGACAACCCACACTCTCATGCTAAGCAAGCCCTAACATTGCAATATTCCCTTTAGCAACTGGAGCTGTGTGCCCACCCCAGGGCAGTGGCATCAGCAGTGGTTCTGGGCTTCAAAGGGATCTGGAGATATAAAAAAAAAAATATTCTTGTCCATTCAGCTGCTGTGATGGAAGGAAAGTCTGATTACATAAGGGAGAGTCTGCAAATTCTTAAATGGGTGCTTCATTTTTGCCTTTAAAATACATGGAACAACAAAAAAGTCGGAAAGTACATTTAGTTTCATTACAAAACCTCCTGCAGCCAGCCAGAAACACAACTCATTGTCACTGCTTGCTGTCTGCAACCTCAGAGGAGCAGAAAAAAAGGGGAGGAAAAGGCTATTTCTTTCTGGTTTTTAAGGATATTAATTTGGCTTTATCATCTGGTATGGCAAAGTGAATGACTGGATCCTGAGTATCACCTCTGATAACAACCAAGACATGTATTTCCCAACAAAAATAATGTGACAGCATCAGGTTCTCTTTCCTCTGGAGCAGCCACTCTTGATCAACAAACATCAGAGATAATTTCTGATGATGACTAACCTATCATAAGCATGAAAAGGG
Source organism: Willisornis vidua nigrigula (assembly GCA_021164005.1). Lineage (NCBI taxonomy): Eukaryota > Metazoa > Chordata > Aves > Passeriformes > Thamnophilidae > Willisornis > Willisornis vidua. The sequence goes on from JAJPCS010000204.1 coordinate 165,999, forward strand.
AATTTCTTTAAAATAAATAAACCAGGAGAGAACAGTGAATATATTGCAGAGCAGTGCTCAGGAAGCAGCTGAATATTCCTGCAGAACACAATTGCTGAAATGCTGACACCCAGATGAGGAGAGGTGGCCAAACCTTGAAAACATGTAAGTTGAGGCTGTTTCTGTGTCCTGACTCTGAGGGGTCTGAGTTCACCAGGAAGTGGTGCCAAAAATATTTCTCTTTTCCTTTAGTATAAAGGCAAATCAAGAAGGAAAGGATAGACTAGCAGATTACATCTCCCTTTGGTATATTCTGAGTTTGGCTTAACTTTGTTATTTGAAACATTGTATTTACTTGTTTGAATAAAACTAGACATATAAAACAGAGCATGTAAAACTCCGGGTTTGTGTGGGTGATGTTATTTGAAAATAAAAAACCAAAAAGGGCATCTTTTGATAAAATTAGAAATTTACCTTTAGCATGTATTGCTCAAGGAAAATGTCTAAAAAGAAGATATTTGAGAGGAGCTAACAGTTCTCCCTGAGTGCTGCCACTGAGCTCTGGCACTGCCCTGGGTCAATATTGGCTGGACTGGCACAAAGCTGGGGCACATCCAGAGTATTTTGGCACAAGGACTGTTGACATGGGCAGCCTCTCTGGGCACAGCAGGAACACCCAGCACAGAATGCACATTCACTGCTCTGCTGTGGCCTGGCCACTGCCTGGGATTCAGTGTGTGAGCAAAAAAGGATTCTCCATTGTCTTTGAAATGGTTTTCAAGTTGAGTCCACTTCAGTTCTCCTTGTACTGGAGTTCTGTTATGCTTCACACACAACTTTATTGCACTTTCAGACTTCTGCTCATGCCTGGTTTGAGCTGGGAGTGGGCAGTGGGACCTCTGACAGAGACAGATCCTGTTCCAGGGGCAGTGCCTGACACAATTTACACCATTCCAGCAAACCTGCCCCAGTAAAACCCACCTGGATAATGTAACATATCTTGGCTTGAGAGACAAAACTTTGGTACTTTGAGAACAGACCAGTTATTGTTTCTTTCAGGATTTACAAAAGCTCATTTCTGTTACAGCTGTCTGGCAAGTGACTTGAACTCCTGTCTGCACACAAGTCAACTCATTCCTCAGGAAAACCCATCCAGCTGTTCTTACTGGGATAACCTACCCTGGAGGTTTTGGGAGCACAAAAAGCATCCCCAGAATAAGGTGGGGGATGAGCTCATTGTGTGGGGATACCTCAACTTCCCCCAGAGAAGAAAAGCCCCAAGAGGAGCAGAAGTCTCAGTTTGTTGTAGAAGTTCTACCATAGGGGTTCAAGGACATTTCCAAGGACATTTCCCAGGACAGGACATGTCCCAGGGGCATCCTGAAGTGCGGCACATAAATCCAGGAGTGAAAATACAGTTGTGCTGGAAAATCCAGGCTATCTGAGCAACTTCCCATGGAAAATGTTGCCACAACACACACAGGCCAGTAGGAGAGAGAGATGGTGAATTAACCATGGAGAAAGCAGCCTCTCCATCCCAACCACCACCCATTTAACTCTCAGCATTTTCTCTTGATGGGTAAAATTATGCTCTGTACATCCCATGGAACAAACACTCACAAAGGTCCTTCAGTCCCACTCCTGCTGCCCAGTTAACACTCCAGGATAGTAATGACATCACCAAGAGTGGATTGTGATCCATTTTTCTCAGATAATAGTTGTTTTTAGATCAAATACAGATTGCAGGGGTTTAGCCTTGCCATTATGTAATTTAATTGTCATCCTCTCCTTCCTCTATGCAGAAAAAAAGATAAATGCCCTTTGGCTTCTAAATTTGTATTCCTGAGACAGACAAAGCATGGATGAACATATTAAACACTGGAGCTGTTGTGTCCTGGTGAGAATGAGTGGATCATTTTCTTTGCATCTGCTGACCTGCTATAGAAATCTATAGCACATTAATCATCTCTAAACTCAATCCCAGTGTGAGGTGGGAGCAGGGTAATTTACTGTGTCTGCATCAGATTTTTCTTACATCAGACTTTTATACAGCTCAGTGGAAGAAATTAATACTTATGAGCTTAACAGGAATGTATTTCTGGTGAGGTTGTTTTACCCTCACCCAAATGTAGGAATGACTAATTAAGTCTCTCTTAAGTAAGCTTCCATTGCATAATAAATCCTAGTCATTCATGCCATAAATTGAACTAATTTAATTAGAGATGTTTCTTCCCCAATATAAAACAGAGAAGTAACCACTAGGACAGCAGAGTGAGGTTCATCTTATCAACACCCACAGAGACGAGCCCAAACTGACACTCATTCCTGGATAACATCAGTGACCAAATGGATTAACCATGTGCTGAAACCTAAGGAATAAAGCCTCCATCCTCTTTTTTCAGGATGAATTGTACTTGTAAAAGCTGTGTTTTACAACCTGGATGCTGCATTCCCTTTGTTTCCTGCAGAGCTGCTGGTACCATCCAACAGGACTAGGGGATGAAGTCACTGCAAGACAATGTTGCACTAGGAAGGAACGGGAATACTTAGGATGTAATGGCAAAACTTGCTTCTTTACGGGCAAGGAACATGTTTCCACAGCTGCAGGAACTTGGAATAGGGTGAAAAAAACCCTCTTTGGCATTATTTGTTCCTACAGCAGCTCCTCACTGTCTCAGCAGCAGCACCCACACAGGTGGTGCCCCTGGAGGAGGAACTGCTCCGGTGGAAATTTTGGGTGGATAACTCTCCTCCTTCTGCTGCTGTCCCCCTTTCCCTCCTCAGAGCACCTCCCTGGGGAATGCTGAAGGAGCTCCAGCCCTGGTGCCCTGAGCAGAGCAGGACAGAGCTGCTCTGGGGGGTTTCCAGGGCACAGAGGGGTTTGTGCAGTTTGCAACAGGGGCAAATCTCAGAGTCCTCTGCAAAACCCTCGAGGAGAGGAAGAGGGCAAAGAGAGGGATTCAGCTCCTTCCCCATCTAACAGGACTCAAATCACACCAGCTTTTTCTTTGCTTAAAATTATGTCTTGACATAAAACTAGGAAGAATTCACTTAACAACCAGCATAATATTTCTATGTACTCAAAGGACCAAACTCATCAGTACAACCTGCCTGTTCAAGTGGGACAAAGCATCTGTAAGCTGCAGTTATTGGTCTACTAACACAAACAGCAGCTTTTTTTGTCTTTTGTTTTGTTTTGGTTTTGTTTTTTGTTTTTGTTTTGGTTTTGTTTTTGGAAACTGGCCAAAATAAGCAGAAAGCACCAAGGAAACTGATCTTTCTCTCTAGTTCTCCTCAATGCATCCTGAATTCACACACTGCCTAAAACTCACATATATATTATTATCCTTCTCTGCACATTCCATTCTGCTCTGCAGAGAAAACACTGGAAGGACCATCCAGACTCTGAACAGGGACCTTTGATTTTCATGTTTTCACTCAGTTTGGCTGCTGATAGGCAGCAATCAGCATGTATTGGAATATCCTGATATTCCCAGCAGCAAGGGACAGAATATCCCTGTTTTTCCCAACCTCCAGGGTTATGTGGTGTACAGAAAATGCACAGGGGTTCCTTGAATCCCTGTCACTTTCCATAATCACAATTTTTTATTTTGCCCGGTGTCTGCACACACTTTCAGTTCTTGCTGGGAGAGGGTATGCAATGATGCCACAAAGGGTCAAGAAGAGTCCAACCAGGACCACTGGAAAGGGATGTCACAAGTGGCCCAGGTGGCCAAGAAGGCCAATGGGATCCTGGCCTGGATCCAGCAGGCCCAGAGCAGTGACCCTTCCCCTGGACTCTGCCTTGGGGAGGCCACACCTTGAGTGTTGTGTTCAGTTCTGGGCCCCTCAGTTCAGGAAAGAGATTGAGGGGCTGGAGCGGGGCCAGAGAAGAGCAACGAGGCTGGAGAAGGGACTGGAGCACAAGTGCTGTGGGGAGAGGCTGAGGGAGCTGGGGGTGTTCAGCCTGGAGAAGAGGAGGCTCAGAGGTGACCTCAGCACTGTCTGGAACTGCCTGAAGGGAAGTTCTGGCCAGGTGGGGGTTGGTCTCTTCTCCCAGGCACTCAGCAATAGGACAAGGGGGCACGATGGGCTCAAGCTCTGCCAGGGGAAATTGAAGTTGGAGATCAGAAAATTCCTTCCAGAGAGAGTAATCAGGCATTGGAATGGGCTGCCCAGAGAGGGGGTGGATTCCCCATCCCTGGAGGTTTTTAAGGTGAGCTTGGCCGTGGCACTGAGTGCCATGATCTGGTAAAGGGACTGGAGTTGGACCAAGGGTTGGACTTGATGATCTCAGAGGTCTTTTCCAACCCAATTGATTCTGTGATTCTGTGATTCTATGATTCTAGTCTATGATTCTATGATTCTAAGTGCCTGTTTTATCTTCTCTTCCCTCAAACCACAAGAACTATTTCTATGCCACGATTCAAAGTTAGCAATGTCCCTGTTAAAATAATATAAAAATTGCTTAAAGTGTTTCCACAGGAGGCTCTCAGCATATTTCACCTTCTCCTACAAATCAAACCCAGATCTCTGGGGGTGGGGAGGAGGTTGGGCAGAGCCCAAGCATGGAAACACTTCAGAGTGATTTAACTGTGGCACAAAGCTGGGAAGGCAGAGGGGTGGGCTGAGCTGGGAGATTACAGCTCAGCTCCAGGTGCTCTCCCTGACATACACAATCCTTTCTTTCTCTTCATTCTGGCTTTCCATAAACAGGCAGGACAACTAGTTCTGCACTTATATTAATGTTGTCATTGATGCCCTTCCAGCCCAGGAGGCAGCAGTGTCAGCATCAGCACATCAATATTCCATCACTGACACTGGTGCAAATTCAGGAAAGGAACAACATTCAACCCCCCAAACACCCTGGAAATAACTGGGATCTCTCACAATATTCATACTTCTCATACCTTGGAGTGTAACAGACTCACATGACTTAATCACCAGCTCTAAAAACTTCTTTTTTTTTTTTTTTTAACTGCTACTTCCTTACTTGAGCAATTTTCTGTTATTTAAAGTGCTGAATACAAGTGAAACAAATGCATGCCTGAGCAAAAAAGCCCCAATGCCTCTTCCAGCCATCAATACATTCTGGCAAATACACAACTGTAATAATGGGCACATTAGATATTCCTAATGTTTCTCATTAATCAAATCTTGTTTGTATTAGAAGGAGGAAATAACTGTATCCAAATTAACTTGCCAATATCATAGCCATTAATAACACCATAGAGTGAAGACTCATGGAATGCAATTATGGTACCAGAGTAATAGTGGTACAAACATAAAACATGATGCAGTTGATACAAAGAGTGAAACAATATGCATTGGCAGCTGCACATAGAAAGGTATTTTGGCACAGGCTTATTCCTCTAATTAGAATTCCTCAGAACCACAGGTAGCTCAGCTGGAGGCTCAGGTGTGATTTGCAGGGAGAGGTTGCCCCTGGAGGTTATTCCTCAGGGTCCTGAGAAGGGAACTGAGCTGTGGGTTAGGAAGGTTCTGGAGCTGGGGAAGGATTTCCTTGCCATAAGCCAACAAAGGAGGGAGAGAAACTTGCAGATAAGGGTCATTATTTCAGGGGAAGCACCAGGAGGGACTTGAGAACCTTTGTTTAATTCAGACACCTCATCAGACCACCTGCACCATCACTGGCACTGCCCAGCTCCCATTCTCCAACATTTCAACATGGAACAGAATCACAGAATCAAAGCCCTCTGAAATCAGACTCCAACCACCAACTCAGCACTGCCAAGCCCACCACTATGTCCCCAAATGCCACATCTACACTTCTTTTAAATCCCTACAGGGACAGTGGCTCCACCACTTTCCTGGGAAGCTTGTTGCAATGTTTGACAACCCTCTCAGGGAAGAAATTTTCCCTGACAGCCAATCTAAATCTCCTCTGGCACAGCTTGAGGACATTTCCTCTGGTTCTGTCACTTGTCACCTGGAAGAAGAGACCAACCTCCCCCGGCTCCAACCTCCTCTCAGGGACTTGTAGAGAGCAGTAAGTTGGGCTTTGGTGCTTCTCATTTTCTTCCTGCATAACTCCATGACATCCTTGCAGTCCTGCTGAGGGACCTGCCAATTGTCCCAAAGGGTTTTTCCCCTCCTGAGCTCCAGCCAAAGCTCCCTGTTCAGCCTGACTGGTGCAGATTCCCTTCAGCTGAGCTACTGATCCACCACATTTCTGGGGAGAGAAGCCTGAATTTCTGCATGACCATGTTCAGATGCTTCTGTGGCTTCCAGCACATCAATAACCCTTGTGCAGAACTTATGGAGACAATTTTCCCAATGAATCCAGTTCTTCCTGAGGTTACAACAGGTTACATTGCAGCAGTTAAACCAGCCCTTGACTTGGTTAAGAGAAGAAATAGATGCCATCAGTATAAAAGAAAGAATCCTTTTTCACAGCTACACTAAATTTTTAGTACAGTTTCCTAAGGATATAGTGTTTATATATTCTTTCTGTGTTAGGCTTTGACCAAAACCTCCTCCACCACCAAGTTCTGAATACACTGACTGACTTTAAATCAGTGTTGTAGAAGGGTAGGGAGTCTCAAATACAACTACATCCCAACATGAGAGATGAATGAGAAGAAAACTTCTCTAACTGCCCTAACAGAATACTAAGGGAGAGGCCGTGGTATGAAAACATGTTTTATTCATGTGCCTGATGCTCTCTGAAAGCTGGGAGAGCTTTCACATGGCAGAGACCTGCAGGAGACCAAACCTCATTAGTTTGCTGCTCAGAGAATATTTGGTTATTCCAACCTAGTTAGCAGTGAAAACACTGCAGACTTATCTCTATGTCCCAGTTTCATGTGTGATTCTGAGATTTGGGGGTGGAAGCCAATGGGAACAGGCCTGGGACAGCTGGAGAACTGTTCCCCACTCTGTGACAAATTAGTTCACTTGCCATGGGTAAAAAACAAACCAAACCAAACCAAGACTTAAAAATGGCAAACTTCTAGGAAGCTTCAGTATCTTAAAAATACTTACAACTTTACTAAGTATTTTAGGACTTAATTTAAACTACTGACATGGCCCTCGCTGGAGGTAGTGCAGCATTTTCAGAAGACTTTAGGAACAAGATAATTTACTCTGTGGATACTCTCTGAAGAAAACATGATTATCCCAGCTGGGGGAAGGACAACACAAGTCACGTGGTAATCAGTGTCTCACACCCACACAAAGGAACAGACCAGAGGTGAACACTCAAAACTCTTTTCAGGGAACAATCTTGACCAACTGAAGGCACAGGATCACTTGACAGACCTGTTATTGCTCCTCTGTTCTTCTCTCATGTGCTGGGATGGCCCAGAAATCTTGTGCCAGTCACAGACACAGCCCAAAGTGCTGCTACAGGGAGGGGCAGCAGCTCAGAAAAATTATTTTGTTATAGGAATCAAAGATGTGATTTGAAAATTTTCTTACACTGGGTACATGAGCTGAATTCTTGCCATGGATCATGTTGGGTAGGAATTCTTGAAGGCAGAAGAAACTATTGTATTTTGTGGCTTGTTGGGGCTTTTTTTTTTCCAAGAATATAAAAATTAAAAAGGAGACATTTCAAAGCAGCCACTAAGGGAAGGATTTTGCCTCCTTTCCATATCCCAGAACTACTCAAAATTAAAACACAATTAACCTTGAGCAAAATTCCAGTAAAATAAAAAAATCAAACAAACTCCCAAATTACATTGAGGTATTTATGCCAATAATGAATTCTTCAGGAGCCTTCAGCTTTCCTGGTGGGTTGGTTTGGTGGCTGAAGCTCAGCACACAACAGCAAATGTGTTGCCACTTGGGGTTAAATGCACCTCTGACAGGTTGCACTTCCCTGCTTTGCCTTGGAACCAAATGTTTGTTTTCCTGCTGCAAATCTTCCAGTTTGCATAAAATACTTTAAATATTGATCCACCCTAAAGGCCAGACAGATAATTTTCCATTGCCAGCCAAGCAGAGAGGTTGGAAGGCAGCCCAGAAGGGCTGTACCACAGGTTTGCATTCATGTTGACACATTTTGGTTGGAAGTTCAATGATGTTGACTGAGGAGTCAGAGAGCACTGCATGAAACACATCCCAAGGATCTCCTCACTGTCCAGGGAGATGAAGGTCAAACCTCTGTAACCAGGTGAAACACTTCAGCAGGGCACAGCAAGGCTTTGCTTAACTGCATTCTCTGCTTTGAAACACTAGCCCAGAAAACAGTTTATTTCCCATAGAATAGTCCAGTGTTTACTGGAAGAAATGAAAACACAGCTGAATAAAACATTTCTCCAAAACACAGTGCAGAAACACACAGTTCTGGGGTCACCAGAGCTGAGAAATGTCAGTTTGCTGTTCATTTGTGCAGCTTGCAGAGAATGGCAGTGCAAATGGGATGGGACAGGAGAACAGGACTTAAAACACAGTATCAGACAATAGTCACACAGTCTGTATTTAAGCAAAGGTTATTTCTGCCTTCAACATGCATTTCCTTCCCCATGTCTGCATGTACAGACACCCAGGGATGGCACCTCATGAAAATTAATTGGGTCACCCAGAGTTTTAAGTAATATGAAGAACTACTGCAAGTTATTGTTATCCTGGTTAATACACTTTAATATATTAATGTATTAAATGCATTAATGATGCATTTAATACATAACTAATGTATTAATGTATGTGCTTAATATTTTACTGTGTTAGACCACCTGCACTCATAAAAGAGTCTTCATGTCTCAGCCTGAGCAGAGCCCACCCTGGTGTAACTCAGGATACAACACGTGGAAATCACTGCTGCTCTCTCAGAGCTTTTAAGTGAGAGGTTGAGATGTTAAATCAAAGGGTCAAACATTGTTGAAAACCCCAATAAAATCTTTTTTTCTTCAGTAAAGATTATATTCCTCCCAAGAGACTGCAACAAAGGACTGGCCCTGCAAGTTAAAGTTTCAGTGATGAGGTGAGTTTTATTTGTCTTGGCCTCTACATCCTTATTTTCTATTTATGAGCTACTGGTTTGTTTGCTCTCAAGAGAATCCATCTATCTTGCTCAGCTCCTGCTGTTCTGGGGTGAAACTAGAGCACAAAATAAAAGTTTTCCTCACATTTTTAGACAAATAAATAAATAAAAAGTGCCTTGAAATTTCAGTTTTGGTATTAGATTAGAAACACCCAGATATTTATGTTATAAGCCACGTTTCAAGTTGCACATCTTGTTATTCTATTGTGGAGGATCTTCTGGTCAAACAAACCTCAGAGCATTCTCTTGAATCCCAGATACAATATAAAAATAGAGGTATATGCAAAAAAATTAACACCAGTGTTGTCTGCAATATCCCAAATGAAGGCTCACTATAAATGTCACTGCTGTGCCCTTATACAAAATACCCCAAAACTGCTCTGGCTCAAATAGGGATGTCCCAACTGCACTGGGGCATCCCAATGTCCTTGTTTGAGTCAAGGACCTGGGGGGCTGAAAGATCCTCAGCACTGTGTTTGCTTCAGGATGTAAAAATGTCCCAATTCCACTCCTCAGTGGGGATCTGTCCCCACAGCACTGAGCAGGGGGACAGGGACACAGCAGGACACGCCACACTTGTGTCCCACCCGAGCCAAATGGCTCAGCTCCCACCCTGCATTCTGCACCGGGGACGTGGGCAGGAGTTCTGGGCACACTCTCTGCATTTCCTTGGTTATCTTTCCTAAAAATATGGTCACCTGTTCCTGCAGAGGGGGAGATTTATGGCCTTTCCTGTCCACTGTTTTCGCTTCGATCAGTTTTGAATTATACAGCAAGAAAGCTCCAAGAGACAAACAACTTAGAAGAAGGAGGGCAGACAATCCTGGGTTTGATGCCCTTCTTTGGTGAGCACAGAAAGGAGCATTTCACCCTCTTCCTGCATGTCTCTGGGTTTCAAACACTGACATAATGCAGCTCTGTTGCTACAGTTCCTTTGGAAGAGCTTTGGAATTAAACGTAAATTTAAATGATTTAAAATAATGACCTTTAACTCTGTGAAATGGGATTAAACAGCAGAACAGTTTTGCCCCACCAGGAATTACACATGGGGAGCTCTGGCCCTCCCTGCTGCTCTGAGTGCAGTGGATTTGCCTCCTGTGCTTCCCAAAATCCTGACTTTTGCCTGTCCCTCAGGAGCTGTAGGTTGGGGTTATCTCAGTGCCTTTGTTGCCTGCTTTGGATCTCCTCTTGGACCAAACCTGAAGGGCAGCTCCAGCACAGCATCATTCCCAGGGCCCAGCCTTTTAAATCCCTACGTCTGACACATTACCTGGAATGCCACAAGACAAAACTCTGATGCATTTGATTTAAATAATAATAATAATAATAATAAAGGTATTGCCAAAAGGCAAAATGCAAAATGCAAACTCTCACCACCTTGAACTGCTTTTCAGAAGTGTGTTTTTGTGTTTGCTGCATTCCCTGTCCTGCAGAGGATTCTTAGAGGGAGGAAAGCAAAGAGCCTCCCCCAGAATTCTCAAGGTTTGCACTTTGAAAAACCCAGACCAACCCTTCTGCCTCCAAGTCCACTTTTATTGACACACCCCTTTCCTCCCAGAAAACCAAACTCAGTGTTTGTTTATTTATTGATGTGGATCTTTCCTTGAGAGATGTTTAGAGAAACACAGAAATACAAAGCATGACATCAGGGAGTAACCCCCAGAGTGCTGCAGAATGAGAATTATTTATCAACCCTCACCCCCTCTCAGGAATGATCCTGCTGTTGGGGCTCAGAATCTCCCCCACAAACAGTGTCTGAGCATCAAGTTGTACATTTCTGCCAGCTGAGGTTTAGGGAATTTATTTCCTTTGTTATTTTGAAGCTTCAAAAGTATTGAAAGTTCCAAATGTTGGTCAGCAGATTCCAGTTCTGGAGAGATTGCTTGAATGTTTTGCTGCTTATTAAAAGCTTATTATTAACATTAATGTTAAGAAAGTTAATTCAGTGGTTTTCCTGATTCTATTTTATGTGTTTCTTGCACATAAAGGATAAAAATACACTCCCAGCTGCTGTGAATTTAAGATCAGTGACCTATTCAGAAGCCTCAGTGTGACAATACAACACATTCCAAATGTCCTGAGCCTTGACAGCAACTCCAGATCTGAGGGAAGACTCAAAATCTTGTTCAAACACAAACAAAAAACCCCAAAATCCCATCAAAAGGGAATGTTTATTTTATAAGAAGAAATATTTTACTCCAGACATGACTTGAAAAACACAGAACAACTTGTCTAGTGGGAGGTGTCCCTGCCCATGGCAGGGGTTGGAATGGGATGAGCTTTAAGGTCCCTTCCAACCCACCCCATTCTGGGACTCTGATTTGGAGCAAAGCTACAGATTTCTAAGAAATCCATTTTGAAAATTTGGGTTTATATTTGACTCACAGGGAGTCAAGACCAGTGCAAATAACTATGCAGGAAACCTTCCAATGTGCTGTGACTCCACACTGATAATCCGTGGGAACCAGAATGGCCTCAGAACACTTTTCCTTGCAACCCAAACCACTTTGCAGAAACAAGGTGGTGTTCTCAGTGTGTTTTCTGATCACTCTTCTCAGCACTTTTGCTCTGAGCCAAGTCAGCTGCTTCTAATGTCAGAAATGAAAAGTCAAACTCCTGCCTGAAACAACAACACCTGGAAAGAACACCTGATATTGAATATACTGCAGTAAATACAGAACAGGCCATTGATGCTCACAGGGCATAGACAAGCGTTCCAATCCCAAAAGTCCTCACTTGGGCAATAAAAAATAAATAAATAAAATTAAAATTAAAAATAAAAATAATAAAATAAAAATAATAATAAAATAATAATAATAATAATAATAATAATAATAATAATAATAATAATGATAATAATAATAATAGGAGGGCTATTGCACTTCGGAACACAGCAATAGGGACATATGTAATAACCATATGGATATATATTTATATGGATATATAACTGTGTCATGGATAAAACAAGGCTCTCTGGTGACTGTCAGACACACCCTGTTACAGTTTGCACGTAGTCAAAGAACATATTCCCAACTTGAAGTGATTACACTGAGTGAAACCACATCCATAACCCTTAACCTCAGTGTTGGAGTTTTTCTACTGCTTTTTTCTTTTAGCTGAAATGATTTGGGTGGACAATTAATTGCCTGTTGCTCCCATAATGTGAGAATCAGCACAGAATGTCGATGCTTTGTGAAGGACAATAGAGCAGATAATGTTTAAATCTTTCTTAAAAGCAAATAACTCTGACTTGGCTAATTGATAAGACCAGTGATTTCGATATCATTGAATGGAAATAAAGCAGTTAAGCATTTAGAACTTCAATAACCTCCCTAAAAATCAATCTTTCTTTTAAACTAGCCTCCCAGCCATGCCTCAGATTGCACAGCTTTCAAGAACAAAAAAAGCCCATAAAAATCCTGCAGAGTGAAAAATTGTTTAACAAGTTCACGTTTGGGAAATTTTCTAAACAAAGCTTTAAAAATCACCCAAACCCCACTGCCCAAATGGATGTTTGTGTGGGGAACTGGCAGCCAACATGATCCATCTGCATGCACATGTGTGAGTGATGGCCCAGATGCCTCTGGTGGGGATCAATAGTTGCTGTAAAGGGAGACAGATTCATGGAAGGTATTGGAGCCAATAGTTGCTGTAAAAGGAGACAGATTCATGGAGGGTATTGGCTCCAAAGAGTTTATTGCTCTGTGCTCATCCTTTTGTTTAACTGCAGCTCTCAGGTTCACCCAGGCAATTACTCCTTCAGTTGACTTTCAAGTAACTCACTGGCACATCACATGGCCTTGTAAAGATCCTGTTCAAAGCCCTCCCTCCCTCTCCCAGTGTTTGAACTGGGGGTGATGTCACACACTCAGCATGGGCGGGAGGCCCTTGGGAGGAGTTCTGCACTAAGGAAACATTATAATTTACCTTCTTGAGCTCTGAAATGAACCACTTGTTGGAAATGTCTTGGATTTGTGTTGGTAATTTTGAATGTCAGGAGTTAGTAATGTATTGCATTTCAGAACAATAATTAAACACCTGTGGACTCATCTCAAGGTGCCTGACCTACCCAAACCCCTGGGCTTGTGCAGTGCTCTGCAAACCCATATGCTCATATTCCAAATATCCACCAAGTGCAGTAGGTAGGATTCATTACTCCACAGTTTGTGCAGTATTGAAATACGAATTTGCTGATTTCATAATTAAGTCATAGCTGTATTTTCCAGCTTCTGGCCAAGTCAGGTCTCTCTACACCTCCCCAAGTCTCTGCCTGTGCCCCACCCTCCTCCAGTTTTGTAGGGGAAAAAATAACTTTTGAATAGAACACTAAATTAGGAGAAACTTTAAGGAATAACCCCCCAACCTTTCATCCAAAAACCTTAAAAACTCAGGTTAGTGCAAGGCAGCTCACTCTTTCCCCAGTGCCTGATGGTGCAGGAGGATGACAGGCCATTCCTCTGCCAGCTGGTTTTGCTCCAGCAGACTGGCCTAAGCTCCAGGCTGGGTCAGTGGGTGCCACAGAGGAGCTCAGAGTGCACCCTGTGCCTGTCACACCAACACATGACCTGCCAGCTCCTGTCTGAGGGTCCCCTGCAGCATCCCCAGCACCCCAAAGTGCCAGAGCACTCCCCGGGAGCACACACAGCACACCCAGAGTGACTTTCTCATGTCTATCATTGCCAAAACCTGTAAAGCCTCCAAGTGACTTCTTCACAAGCTTTCCTCGAGTTTCTAATCATGTCTCAGAGGTGCAGAAGACACAGCCATGGTTAAAACCAAGCTGGGATTAAACATGGCATAAACATGGCATCAGAGGCTTGGCAAGGATTTTTAGCTGGGAGGATTCATCTCTCCTGACTTGAAACCACAGTGTCTGCATGACAGACAAGCTTGGGGGGACAGAAATGGGGAGATCTAAGACACACAATACCTTACTTTATCCATTAGTTGTGGGAACAGTAGCAAGAAAAGCAAAGAATATCCTGAAGCTCAAAGGAAAAAAAAATTAAAAAGCAGCAGTAAATCTCAGCCAGCCCTTCTTTCTCCTTATCTGCTTAGGAGCCAGACAGACCTCCTGGTGGTGCCACCTTACACTCTCTGCATCCATCACTGCTCGGAAACTGTCACTTTTTCTATCTACTTCTTTGCTTCACACACCACTGAGAGCCACCTCTGAGGTGAGGCCAGAGCTCTGGGCCAGCAAAGTGAAATGGCCACTTGTCTGAGCCCTGTTTGAGGAGCCAAGAAGCAGAAGGGCACCGTGGGGGCTGCAGCCAGCAGGCAAAGTTGGGGCACTGCCCCAGGGAGGGGACACTCAGCATGGCCCCTCTGAGAGCTGATATTTAATATTCAAACACCACTTCCCACATTGTCTGTGCAGCAACACAGAGGATACACAGCACAGAGGTGAGGAGTTGATATTAAAGCTCCAGTTTCCAGCAAAAATCCCCTCTCACCCCACATGGCCCAACGGGCTCCTTCCCCACCTTGTCCTCCTTTCACTGAACTCTTCCCTTCCCCATCCAAGCTCCCACCCTCTCGTTATTCCTGCCCAGCTCTGTGGATCTCTGTGTTCTCTGGGATGAGTTTGGCTCTGTGGGCGTCTGATAAAACGTTGTGGCTGTTTGCACTTCTTTAGAAGGTTCAGAATCTCATTCCACACTAAATCCCAAATAAAGCCATCAAGTGCAAGGGTATGTGTGATTCCAGGGGTCAGACAGAGCTCAGAGTGCTGGCTGTGCCCTGCTTATGCCATCAGGAGATCAGCTGTTCCCTTATGCCAAATAAATACCCCCATTAGGCTGAATTCCTTGCTCCCCTCTGTTTGTTTGGTCACTTTAATGCCACAGGAGTCTCCTTTGCCACAGAAACAGAAAACAGGGACTTTTCCATCTGTATCAGACTGAAAACTCCTCTCTTTTTTCAGTCAGCCTGTACAGAGGCTACAAAAACATATGGTTTTATTTATACTAATTAAGGGTCACTGTAAGCACAACACAAAAATAAAGGACATGCCATTTCCAGAGGTTAGATTGAAAGATAAAAACTTTTCAATGCTGTTCACCTTCTTTTATTCATAGCTGCTTGGCAAGAAAACCATGACAATTTTCACAAGTTTTTTTCATTTGCCATCTCTTTTTCCTTTTATTTTAATTAACAAAAAAAATCAGTATACTAATTTCTCCACTTTTTTTTTTTCTAATTTGTATTTTTTTTGGGCTTCATCAATATGAATAAGCAGCCAGTCCTGGGAGAAATAAGTGCTTTGGCTTCTTCAAAGTGAGTCAGAGTAGCTCAGTAGTCCATCACTGTGTTACTGTAAGTGGCACCTTGGCACCAGTGTCAGGTGCCCTTCCTGTGCCTGGAACAAATCCCTCTCCCATCAGATAAAGGCAGTTCCACTTCACCACAGGGGAAATAAGCAGTGTTTATTAAAATAGTGTCAAGTATTCTGCCAGTGAACAGCTTTATCATCTCAGTGACAAATATTTCTAACAGCTGGGAGGGAAAACTAGTGGGATATTCTCCAAGGAATGCCCCTTCTATCAATCTGTCCACCCCTGTTATAAAAACTGGTTGATATTTATATACAGGACATGGCTTTTTTTTCCAAATCAAAAGGCAAAGAAAAGGGTAGGCAAATAATGGGAAGGAAGACAAGGAGCTCTGGAATCTATGTACTACTTCCCTGACATTTATTCAATAAAATATTTCAGAAGAAATATCTATATTTTTATATCATTTCTTTCCTTTTTATGGCCTCAGAGTGCTTGGATTTCTATTCTGTCCCCTCAGTTTCTTGCCCCTAATTTCCCTCTCACTTTTCCCCCTCTTTCCCAAGGGTGAAGTGTGAGTGGGAGAAATGAAGTTGCTTTTTCTCCTTGTCTTACTTATTGTGGAGCAGAATTTTGAGCAAAGTCTCCACTCAGTGAATTGCTGCCATGAGAAGAACTAAGAACAGACACAGGATTGTGGTTTGTTGAAGGTGTATCAGAGCATCACGTGTTTCCTCAACATACAACTTTGGGTTTAAGTCAAAAGGAGTTCAAATTTATCAGATCTGCAGGTAGGAACAGACCCACCTAATCCCAACAGGCTTTTTTCAGAAAGACTGATGGAAAGAGTGACTTTGCCTAAAAATGAGACATAAAAACCTTCCCCCCAGTAATAAAGATTGATGAGTTCTGAAATAGATAAAGAGCTAAGTAATTTGGTACCATAACATCAGTTTGAGCTCCTTTCACTTTCATCTCATTTCAGAACAGTGATGGGTAAGAGCTGAAATCAGTGCAGGCAATTAATGATCATTTCATGTCTGTCTAACATCCTGGAACAGCAAAACATCTTCCTGTGGCACATTGAACTGAAGCAGCGATGCTGGCTGAGTGGTTTGTCTGGCAGCTGTTTGCTTCCAGACACCTAAACCACTTGGATATACAGAATTATTGCATCAGAAATCTGTTTGGGGCCAGATCTCTGAAATTAATTGTAGGTGCCAAGTGATGGATCCATTCAGTGGAGTCCCATTCAGAAAGAGAGCATCGCTGCCAGATTTCCATCAGCTCCTTAAATCAAACTGAATTCCTGAGCTGGAGTTAATAAATGGGTAGGGAACTGGAAACAGATGGAGAAACTTCTGGGATTGTCTCAAAACATGAGGTGAGTTGTGAAATCCTGATGGATGTTTGTCGGTGTATTTTGGCACTCAAGTGTCAGATCTAGACCTTAACTAAAAATAAGCAGTGACTGTTTTCTGGACAATTTGCAAATTGGGACACATCTAGCAACATTTTTCTTTAAAAAAAAAATCTGCTTTCCAGATACTTTTTCCTCACCAGCAACTGTTGGGCAAAGCAAATGGCAGCAGGAGACAGAAGCTGGGAATGCTCAGCTGGCTGGGGCTGGAGCTGGAGCTGGGGCTGGAGCTGGGGCTGGGGCTGGAGCTGGAGCTGGGGCTGGAGCTGGGGCTGGGGCTGGAGCTGGGGCTGGAGCTGGAGCTGGGGCTGGAGCTGGAGCTGGAGCTGGGGCTGGGGCTGGGGCTGGAGCTGGGGCTGGAGCTGGAGCTGGAGCTGCAGCTGGAGCTGGGGCTGGAGCTGGAGCTGGGGCTGGAGCTGGGGCTGGAGCTGGAGCTGGGGCTGGAGCTGGGGCTGGGGCTGGAGCTCGAGCTTGAGCTGGAGCAGGACTGTGTGTTCCAGCCCAGTACAGGAAGTGGGGGGCAAATAAAGGCATTATGGCTGCACAGATCAGGAAACCAAGGCACAGAACTGGGAATCTCACAAGGTCACCCAGCAGGCCAGCTGAGAAAGCAACCCACAAATCCCAGTGCTGTCCCCTCCTTGGGCTGTGCACCTGGAATATTCATCTCCCATGGAAGCTTTGCCCAACACCTCCTTCCTCCTATAATTTTGTTTAACAACCTGCAGAAGTCCCAGCGTATGTAATTCTCTACAATATTTACAGCCTCTGGTTAAAACAATTGCAACCTATTAAAGTGTGTTATAACCTCACCAAAAATAACCTTGTACAAAATTCCTCCACAGCTTAGTATCCCTAAATCTTAACAAGGAAAGGTAATTGTTTGCAGCAGCTTTCCATCTCCTCAAAGCATAAAAGAGTCAAACAGCAGAGAAGTGTGTTTGACAATGGAGCCACAGCAAGGCACAGTGAGAGCCCTGAACACACCACAGCACGAGGAAGAGGAGGGTCAGGCACCCCAGACAGGGTTCTGCAGCTGAAACAGAGATTGGAAGCCACCACAGCACAAACAGCACGCAGGGAGATGCATCAGCCCAGCAATCATCCCACCTGCTGGGAGGGAAAAAGAGTCCCTTGTGGATTCACCGAGTCATGTGGTTCCCACCCCAACAAGAGCTGCTTTCTCAACCCTTCAGCCACTTGTCAGCATTAGTTTCCAGCCACAAGGACTGGATTCTGATTGCTCTGAAAATGCTGAAGGACAATGCACTGCGTGCTTCAGTGCACACAATTCATGGAAGGACCATATAATATGCCCTTAGGTGTGGAAATGTTTAAGAAGCAGAATTTAATTCACTATGGAAGGTGAGTAAAGCAGAAACCAACTCAGAGCAGCCCCATCTACACTGCAATTATGGAGTTAGACCTAACCTTGAAATTCCAAATCTGTTCCTCTGCATTCCCTCTGCTTCACTCGCTTTCCTGCCACCACTGAGCTACTTCATAACCTGGCCATGTTTCTTGAATTGTATTTGCCACACATTTTGGTTGGTTGCTTACAGAAGGCTCTGCATTTGTTATTTTCTAAATGTTTTTCACTTTCTCAGTTCTTATTCCTTGCAGACACCTTTAGCTGTCTCTGCACTTTCTCCTGCTCAGTCATGTCTGTACTTCATTAATACTCTCCTGAACTTTTTGCTGGTCTTTTCTCTCCACATCCCCTTCTCCATCCCATCTTTGAGAAACCTGCCCTGCCCAACTTCAATTTTTCTGGGGAGAGATGGCAAAACCCTAAATAAAAAAAAACTTCACTGGAATGTGTCTGCCAAAAGATGACTTGCTGTGTCTTTATCCTCTGAGAAGGACAAGAAGCAACTTCACTGCCAGGGTGGGGCTCCGTCCTCTGTCCTGGTGAGAGGCTGCAGGTTCATAAGCCTCGTCTCAGAGGTTTGATTACACCAGGGAAGAAACTTTGCTTTGCTATTTTATAACCTCCCTTCTTGCAGGAAGGTCAGAGTATGAAGATGAGCCTCCCACTGTGCTCTTTGCTTAATTACAGGAGGGAAGAAGGAGCTGATGGACGACCTTCTCAGGAAATCACTCATCCCTTGGCCTCCATGAGCTTCATAATGGAGCTGAAAAACTGCAGCAAGGGATAAGAGGAGGGTACTGAGAAATTTCTGAAAAGCAAAAAAGGGATGCAAAACCTTGTGAGAAGCACCTGAGAACTTTAAACCTGTTTTTATTCTTAAAGGTCCAAAGTTGACTCTGTTTTCTCAACACTTTGTGATTTTCCTCCTTTGACATTTTTAGTTAATAACTAAATTGTTATTGCCCCCCATGGCCCATATTAAAAAAATCCTTTATGTCTGTATTCAGATTAAAATTCACATTGCCAGAAAAAGGATGTATTTTGACACAGATGAAAATTCACCAATTCATCCTTGATAGCCCCTGTTCCCTGAGAAGCTCAGAAACAAAGGGGGCCAAATTCTGCAGCACTTTGTACCTGCACAAGTGTTGGGTTCAGATTCTTTTATACAGAAGACACTGGAGTTGTTGGCAAAAGCAGAAATTATTCTGTATGTTGGCCCAAATGAGAAATATCCTTTTTCTTCTCCAACAGTTAAAATCCATAATAAGGGATGTTTCATTTCATACACTCCCTACAAGCCACACAGATAAAAGAAATTCAATGTGTAACCTCATGGCTGAAACTTTCACAAAACTCTCTTTCCTTTGTGCTCTTTAAAGATTTTTTTCCCCCAATAGTCTTTCAACTTCCCAACACACATTCTCTCCTTCCCCCCCTACAGTTTATTTTTATGTTGTAGCTAAATTTATCTGCAAGTGATGAAAAGGGTTTCCTTCCATTTGCTTTCTGTAGACACCCATCAAAATGTGACATGTTTCTGCAGATCTTTTTCAAGAAAATTTGCTAGGGTAGATCAAGCACTTAAAACAGATTTTTCCTGTATCTCCTGCCTCGTATCTACCTTAAACTCCAATTTAATGGGCACTCAGTGATGCCAAAGAAAGGACTAAATGACCTCAAATCCCACAGAATAGGAAAATACAGGACTTTTTTTTTTTTTTTTCAGTTATTGATTCTGGAACTGAAGTCTGAAAAAACTCTCTCACAAGCCAGCTGGTCTCAAAGGAAGGTCACCAGAACCTGGCTCAGTCTAAGAGATATGTGAGAAATCCTTGTTGGGGAAATGGTGTATAAAATGAAGATTCCATTAGTGGGTGAGCACACAATTCCATGGGACATCCAGAAGGATGTATTGTCCGTCCTCTTTTTCTCTCTTAGAGTTGCAAAGGAATAAATACACACCCTGAAACTCTCCAAAAACGTTGGGGGAGTAGGAGAAAATCAGGAAGAATCAAATCAGACCCTATGGGGTACTAATTCACAGGAAGCTCAACAGGAGCCACCAGTGTGCCCAGGTGGCCAAGAAGGCCAAGGGGATCCTGGCCTGGATCCAAACTAGCGTGGCCAGCAGGGCCAGGGCAGTGACCCTTCCCCTGGACTCTGCCTTGGGGAGGCCACACCTTGAGTGTTGTGTTCAGTTCTGGGCCCCTCAGTTCAGGAAAGAGATTGAGGGGCTGGAGCGGGGCCAGAGAAGAGCAACGAGGCTGGAGAAGGGACTGGAGCACAAGTGCTGTGGGGAGAGGCTGAGGGAGTTGGGGGTGTTTAGCCTGGAGAAGAGGAGGCTCAGAGGTGACCTCAGCACTGTCTGGAACTCCCTGAAGGGAAGTTCTGGCCAGGTGGGGGTTGGTCTCTTCTCCCAGGCACTCAGCAATAGCACAAGGAGGCACGATGGGCTCAAGCTCTGCCAGGGGAAATTGAAGTTGGAGATCAGAAAAAAATTCTTTGCAGAGAGAGTGCTCAGGCATTGGAATGGGCTGCCCAGAGAGGGGGTGGATTCCCCATCCCTGGAGGTTTTTCGGCTGAGCTTGGCCGTGGCACTGAGTGCCATGATCTGGTAAAGGGACTGGAGTTGGACCAAGGGTTGGACTTGATGATCTCGGAGGTCTTTTCCAACCCAATCGATTCTATGATTCTGTGATTCTATTCTATGGAGTGTGTGTGGGTGGTTTGCATTAACACTCTCTGACATACCAACAGCTTCTATTTTTGGTAGTGGTGGGATCTTCTTTCTATTCTGTAAAAGCACTGAATAGTGTGACTGTCCTGTAGGTGTAAAAATTCAAAGCAGCTGGGACTGAGCTGCTGCTGGAAAAGCAAGGTGGGTTTTCCCAAGGGCTGGGGGAGAATATTTTGTTACAAACACGGGTCTCTTATTTCTTCCTTCATCCAGTTTTCAATCTGAGGAGGCATTTCCACAAGAACAAATTTCCCCCAGAGCAACAGCACACCCAAACTTGCTCTGAAATTTTAGCAGGGGAATAAAAAAACCCCCCAAACACCTCCCTGCTGTTTAGCAAATGCAACTTATATCAAACAGCAGGTCCAAAATACAGAAGTGCACACCCAATACAGGGTTCTTACAAAGGGATAACACTAATTAATCATCATATCTAATGAATGCATCCAACCTGAGAACTGTCCATCAGCAGAACCTCCTTGGGTCTGCCCCTTTGGAGCTTCTCCAGGGTTTGGAGCCTTTGTCTTGCTTTGACCACAAGGCGCTCCCAGGTGATGTGTCCCAAACAAGATGTTCTTGCTAAAATTGTTTTCCTTCAAAAGAACCTTTAACAGAATTTCAAGGATGTGGCACAAACGGTGAGAAAGAGGTTTAGTAACTGTCACTGCTACCTTAAGGGTGAGAAACTGTACAGCTGTATTAAAGTCTACAAACAGAGAAAAATCAGTTTGTAGTCAGGCAGTTTAATGTAAGAATTGAGAAAATAACAAAATACAAATAGAGAAAATAGCAAAATGCAGATAGAGAAAATAGCAAAATACAAGAAGATAAAATATCTAAATACAAAACTCTATTTGCCCTTAGATATATCTGTACAACTGCCAGTTTGTAATAAGGTTTTTTGTGAGTTTTTTACTTTTTTTTTTCTTAAGCCAATGTGTATTTTTGACCCAGCAAAGAGCAGAAAGTGGGTCAGAGTCATGCAAAAACTCAACTCAGATCTCCTCATTCCTCACAGAGCTTGCAGGGCAGATGCAGCTCTGCTAAGAGAGGGCAGAAGGGACCTTCAGCACCCGAGGAACTGCCACCCCCAGCCCTGACCTGTGCTGATGCCAAGGACACCACGAGCCACCCCAGCAGCTCTGGAACCTGTTGGCAGCTTTGCCTGCAGCCAGGAGGGCCCAGAGCTCACAGAGAAGGCAAACTCCTCTCCAATCTGCATTTTCTTGGCAGCTCTCCTGCCTCAGCACAGCCAAAGGTCAGTGCCTCCAGCAGGCAACCATTAAAAGCAGAGCTTTTGTCTTTTCAGTAGCCTTGGAGGGAATGATTTTATTTGGGAGCAATTGGAGATGGAGGGAAGGATTTAACTGCAGCTACAGATTCTCTCTTTAACCTGATTCTTTTTTTTATTAGTTCTTCTTTATCTGTTTATTGGCCCAGGGAGTACAAGGATGGAATTGAATGAGAAACCCAGGGGAGTTTCAGTCTCAGTCAATGCAATTTTCCTCTCTTTAGAGGCTGAGCACAAAGCCAATTGCTCTCCAGAGTTCCTTAAGCCCTCAGCTGTCTGTGAAACCACATTCATCATCTTCACCCCTACATTCTTCTCACCTAACACACTGGTCCTTCGAGTCCTACAGACTTTTTTCCCCAAAACTTAATGAGACTCAAAAACTTCAATATTGCCTTTTTTAATTATTTTAAATTTTTTTTTGGTCAAGCAAAACATAGAAATGGTTTCTAAGTACTTAAATTTCACATTTACTTTGTATAACCAAAGGACATGGGGAACACAATTAACAGGCAATTAAGCACTCATAATTGGAAGGAAATTTAAGTGAACCAGAAATCACATTAACTTGTTCATGGACACTGAATTCTTCAGTGGCCCTTTGGAATTGTCCCAGGAGTGAAAACTGGGGAATGGAACAGTATCATGGAAACAGTCACTGAATGACCAGCAGTGAGGGAAATATCTATTCTTTATAGTCTTATAAGGAGGAGAAGAAACAATCACCTCAAATTCCAGCAGAAATATTCTGACTAGAAACTAGAAAGTCTGATTTAAGTCAAGAAGAACAAAGCTCAGGAGAAAGCTGTGGGACAACATAGAGGAGGAATATTCAGTGTGTTGAGAGACTTGATAAATATTTGTGAGGAAAATCACAGGTATTGGAGCAAGAGGATGGGCCAAAAAACTTTGAGGTCTTGCCAGGCCTATTTTGCTGTGATTTAAAACCTCTTCATAAAATGGGTTATCTGAGCACCACCTACACTTTAGTTGCACAAACCTCATCCCCCAGCCCAGGTTAGAATTTGGTTCTATGACCTCTGCAACTGCTGGTTATTCCCTCCTCACGTTCTTCCAATGCCTACCTAATCAGCACACTTAGTCAACATACATGAGATTTTAAGTTTATTAATGCAAAAATGTCTCTAGAGCTCAATTTATATCCCATTATAATTTACAGCGTTTTAAGCATATGCACAAACTGTTACTCGTGCAATCAGGAATGTTTTCCTGATTGCAGTTAGGCAGTTTTCAAACATGTATTATCCCTGACCTTATTAAATATGCTGAAGCACCACTTAGAGGAAATCACACAAAGGCACAGCTCCTCAAGTAGCACTCCCAAGCCTGAATCACTGCTAATTGCTTCACACTCATCATCTCTGGAATTACAGCCTGGGCAAAAGTTCTCCGACAAACAGCTGGGGAGGTCACAGCTTGGCAACACCTTGCAAGGCAAGTTATTTGCTCCCCAGCCACCCCACACTCTGGCTTTTTTAACCCCTTCTTCAGCCCAATAATCTGAGGTTGCAGGAACACGGTCTGTATGTCTGCTCTGAATTTGTAAAACTTCCAGCACAATACAGTGAAATAAAATCATCATTTCACTACCTGGAGCACTGAAGTTCAGGTTTTAACAGTGCCAGGTACTCCACGGGCAGCAATTCTGGGAATAAATGCATTTTTGGTAATTTATTTTCTGCCAAACAGTCTGTGGTCGTGTTTTTACTGTGTGTTTGTTCCCAAATAAAACGATTCCCTTAAAGTTTGTGTGTTAAATAAAAACCAAAATGACGAGAGGTCAACAACTCCTTTAGAAACATTTTGCCCTTTTCTTCAGTGGGCAGAAACAAATTACACAACGTGATTGCCCACAACTTTCACCCTTGTACAGTCCATGACCCTTTCAAAAGAGTTGCCACAAACATCCTTCACATTCACCTGGAGAATGTTTTAAAATTGCCTTTACAAAAGTGTCCAGTGGTTCCACATAATTGTCTCTCCCAACCTTTAGCTCTTAGTTCAGCCCATGTTGGCTCCCAGCAGAAACATTCTGAATTACATGTTTGCTGAGTGACATCAGTTTGCATCAGATCCACAGCTGTGGCTTTGGTTTGGTTTTGGTTTTGGTTTGGTTGGTTGGCTTTTTGTTTATTTTTGTTTGGTTTTTTTGTTGGTTTGGTTTGGTTTGGTTTTTTGTTGTGGTTTTTTTTTTTATTTTATTTTATCAGCATTCACAGAGCAATTGGATGTAAGTGATGAAGTGAATGTTTCAGAACTACCTCTGGGAACATTTACTTGTGCACATGATCAACAGTTACACTTTGGAATCGAGATTTGCAGCAACACTCTGGTGTTAACAGCTGGAGAGAAAAGAGAAATAAATAATAACCACTCTAGACAGAACCTTTCAAAGCAGATAGGACCACACAGATGTGGTGGTTTCACCTGGGGGCTGTACCCAAGTCTGAGGAAACCAATATGTGCATGTCATTGTGATGTGCAAAGACCTTGACTGGAGCAAGATGGGGCTTTGCTGCTCCTTCTCCCATGAAATGGCCCACACGAGCCTTCCACAAACCACATCCCACAGTGCAACCACCCTCTCCATCTTCCAACCTGTGACGTCTGGACAAAGGTAAAGGACTGGTGTGAGAATGGTGCTTGGCAAGGCAGATCATAGAACCATAGAATCATAGAATCAGTTGGGTTGGAAGAGACCTCTGAGACCATCAAGTCCAACCCTTAATCCAACCCCACTTTGATTACCAGATCATGGCACTCAGTGCCACGTCCAGTCTCACCTTAAAAACCTCCATGGCATGGCCAAGCACTGCCCTCCCTTTGACAAGGGGCTAATTAAACAAAAAAGGGGTTACACCCCAAACTGGCACAGGCTGACTGCAGCCCCCCAGTTCTCTGCATGGAAATCTTTATGGGTTTTACAGTGAACTGAGAGAAACAAGACCTGAGGTTGTTTATCCACCATATTTCACCTATTTGTGTCCCTGGAGCAGCCACAGACTGGGCACCAAAACCACTGCAGATGCACAAAGACAGTCCCAAGGGCAGAGTGAAGCAGCCTGTGGCCATCTCTGGGATCCTCAGCCAGGTGGGTCCTGCTTCTGACCCTTGGATCTGTCTGTCCTGCATCTGTTTGGGCCTGAATCTGGAAGGTGATGATCAGCATGGGAAATCTGAGCTACTCAACCCACCTTTAAGGACCCAACCCAGCCTCAGCTCCTCCCAAGAGGTCTCACTTCTCTTCATCTGCAAAAAGGTCCTTTCTTTGCTGCCAGACCCAGCAGAGCTGGCACATGTCACAGCTGCCAACAGCCCCAGTGAGGTGCCAATGTCTTCTTTGCTCCCACAGAAGTTTATTCATCTCCTCAATGACACCAACTTTCTTCTCAGTCTTGCACAATTCAGGAGCGAGGCCAGAAAGGCTTCTGAAATTATTCCAGCCTCAAGTTGCTTTCAGAGTAGAATAAAGGCCTCTGTATTTATTCATGAGCCCTGTGGCTCATTGTGGCAGTGAAGGAAAAAGCCACTTCTCCACATCTCCATGGCAAAGAGGACAGAATGAGAGAAGACGGTGAGGATCGTGGTGTGAGCCCACGAGGAGGAGACTGTCTTAATAAAGACACTTCTAAATGAAGAGCTACAATCACAACTAAGGTCTAATGGTGGTGAGGAGGAAGCTGAACAGGGCTCAGAAAGCTCATTTGACTTTTGCTTCAAGTTTTCCTGATGTTAAAAATGGGAACGATACAGGGAAAGGCACTTTGGAATGGATTGATGAGCAATAGTGTCTTCAGGCTGGGGAATACTATTCTGCTTTAAGCTTAGAGGTAAAACGGGGCTTAAAATGAAACATTAAGTTGATTGACAGAGTTATTAATATTCTCCCACTTCTTTGACTTACATAATGTGATACTGTAGCCCTTTCTGCAGACTAAGAGAACGATGCCCATCTGATTTCTCTTCACAAATCATTTTATTTTTAGCTATAACAGCAAAGCAAACTCCCTAAGAGTAACAGAACAAGGCCAGAATGGTTCGGAATTTTCACTTCCAAGACAATTTGATAATCAGATGCAAGCCTTAATTTTTCCCAGGGTTGCTTCCATGGCAATGAACATTGCTAAACTAATGCTAAGAAGGCTATAAAAGGAACAGGAAAGCAAAAGGTGAGGACTAGGAATGACAAACTCAAAGCAAGAGGGGGCTGGGGAGGGATAAACCAAGTGGCAAGGGGGAAAAATAATAAATTCAAAAAAGGGAGAGAAGAATTCTGCTCTGAACTGTTGGCTCTGCTCAGTGGCACTTGCTCAGTAAGGAATGTGCCAGGATATCATGTGCAGTAACAAAGACACCAGGGCTCACATCATGCATCTTTTTTGGCAGTTTGCTGAAATGGTGAAGTCACTGGTGCATTAAGAGAGGCTTCAAATGAGTGATCTCATCCTTCTCCTTCATACACAACCCATTAGATTCTTTCCAGCAATAATGAAATTCCTCTTAGGATGATTTTCCCTCACTCCTGAGCACATAATTTCTGTCTGTGAAATGTTTCCCTGAAGAAGCAAAGCCAGGGAGGAGTTTTGCCTTAGTTACCTCTGTCAGTGCATTTACCCTGGTGATTTCTGAGGGAAAGTGAATTTTAGATTAAATTAATAGTGATAAACAGTTGTCAAATGTATTCAGTCCTCAGGAAACACAGAGAGAATGCAATAAGCTGTTTCAGAGTTTGGGGAAACTTTTTCCCCCTCAAATTCAAAGTGCAAATTCAAATACACTTGAGGTGATGCACAATTAGATTGGTTGAAAATCTTCTATAAAAAACCACTTTGATTGAAAGTAACATTTGTTATAAAATGCTGTTTAAACATGAATGTTTTGGTATGGAAGGACATTTGGAAGAAACCTTTGTATTCACAGTTGGAGATTTGATGCATAAAAAAGCTTTAGTCTTTTCACAAAGAAAAAGAAAAATAAATTCCACTTGGTTCTAAAATTAATGAAAAAAGGATTTAATGGCTGGATAAAAATCAGGAGAAGGGTGAAATTGTTTTGGGACTTCACTGAAACAAGAGGTCCTTATCATATAAAGAAAACATTTCCAGGTATGTCACTTAGCACAGCTCAAAGAAGAGATTTCAGAGCTGGGATTAGGTGATGTTTAAGGTCCCTTCCAGCCCTTAAGATTCTATGATAACATCTCTGTAATTCAAGTCATATTCAGAGAACAAAACCAAAACTCTTCAGGTAACTCTACAGGAGAGGGAGAAAGGAAAATGCAAAGTCCAGCAGTTGCAAAGAAATATATAAATGAAGGTGTGGGCAGCACAGGACCTTGATCTCACAGCTCTACAATCCCTATCACACAATCATGTCCTGAGTCCCTGTGCAGCAAAAGAAAATAAATGAGAATTATGTCTAAGTAAAACCAGACCAAACAAATAAAAAAAATAACAAAAAATTGCTGCAACCCAACGTGGCAAGGAAGACACTTCTTCCCACAGTGTTAGTCCAGAAATTGTGTCAACTTCCAGAGCCAAAATCAGCCTTGCAGGACAACAAACCTGTGCATCTGAAATGGTTTGCATTATCCTGAATATACTGTAATCTCCTTAAACACAAAGTAGATCAAACAAGCACAGATCCAGCCTTACCTCAAAGACAGAGAATTCCCAGACTGGAAGGCAAAGTGATTTGGAGGTTTTAATGTATAAGAAGAGAGACTTAATGCTCAAAAGATGCTGCTAAAATGTCAGTGTCTTTTTATGCTCACTTTTCATGAGGCTGTTCCCAGGGTAGAAAAGCTTTATTTGAAATGGTTTCTGAGAGCTGTAAGGATGGCTCAGAAATTTTTAACCCTGTAAGAACACAAGGGAAGGGAATTGTTTTGGGATTCTCTTTCCAGCTCCTCATTTTCCTCCTTCTGTTAATCATCTCTTATGTAAGACACTACTGCAGAAACCCCCTTCAGAAAGTCAGAGGAAGCCCAATAATTTTGGCAGACAGAGATGTCAGTCAGTTGTGCTTGGTTTCCTTCAAGTTTTGCTCCCTCAGAGCATTCAGCAAATGAGCATGTTTTCAACAACTATTCAGATCTTATTAATGCTACTTAAATAAGCAGGAAAAATAATGTTAGTGAAGAGGACAATTCCTTTTTGCCAAATGAACCAAACGAAACACCATCAACCATCACCTTACCATGAAATGTTGTGTATTTTAGTTTGCCCTTCCATAATTTTTATACACCTTTGATGCTGACACCACATTTCAAGTCATGTTAAATCACTTTGAACAACCATTAATCATTACTGCTAAAAAAGTGTATTATCCATCCTATGGTGGAGTCAGTTTGGCCTCCAAAACTCCCACACACACCCAGGAAGATTTTGCCACGATCAAGGACATGCACATATTGAATTTACTTTTGTTTGTGCCAGGGGGAAAGTAAGAAGGTTCCACTGCTTAGGGTGAGAGAGAACCAGGCAGTGCCCAGCAGCTCCAGGGAAAGCCACCATGAGGCCATGGGGCAGGGACACAAAGTGTTTCCCAAGTGCAAAAGGTTAAATGTCTTCCTGTCCTCAGCAGGAAAAAATTACAGCTGGCTCAGGGAGATCATTTCCTTCTTGGAATTCAACAAACCCACAGATCAAAGGTACATCTCAGTAGTTGAGGCAGGAAACTTCTTAACTTCACTGAGAGCTGGAGTTGGTGAACACTGAAGTGCCCTGAAACTGCCCATGGACATTATGTAGATATAAACAGAGATGTAAGACATGGAACTGCTTTCCTCTGGTGATCAGTTTGTGCACACAAAGAGGAAATCCATTTTATTGGTCACTTGGCAATTTCCTGAGTGAAAGGACATGGAGCAAAGGAAATCTTTGGCCATTGAAGGAGAGAGGAGAAACACTAGCAGTGGATTTGGTGAGTTGCTGAGCAGAGGTTGTTGCCTGCTCTGTGTTTCTGCAGCATCCTCAGAGTCACTCTTTGCCCTGTCTGGGAACTCCCTCTGTCCCACAGAGCTTGCAGAAATGTGCTTACCCTCCACTAGCAGTTTTCTAAATTCCCCTTGAACAGCACACCCCAAGGTTGTTTTACAGTTTCCACGTAGCACAGGCTGCAATTACCTCCCCATTTCAAGTTTAATTACAAGCCAAGATAAATACACTCTTAGAAAGACTGCTGAGAAGTTATGTGACACATTCTGCTGGAAAAACATGCAAATTATTCCAGCTTTCTTGATGGGCTCTAACAAGATTCTACTTTTTAAAAGCTGCTTTATGTATATAAACCCCTCTTAGGTATTTTTACAAGGACTTCTTAATTATTCAGCTGCAGCTTCTGTTCTCAGTTGCATCAGAGGAAGATTTAAGAGGGACTGTAATGATGATCTGTGGGAATGAGACTGGGCTGCTAAGTCACTTTTCAAGAGCTGCCACTGAACTCTGGAAATCAGTTTAGAACAGGTCTCTGAATTGCTGTGGCCCCACAGAAATACACAGTGAGACTGAACAGCTTGCCCACGTTCCTGCATCAGCTCAATTCTGCATTTTACACATTAATTGCAGAAAAACCCCAAATAGATTTGACTTACAAATGGCTACAAGTCACTTGCAGACACAGCAAAAAATACAGTTCATTATGTTACTCTATAGTTCTATGTTAATACTGTTCTTTTTCTTATCAAAGGTGTTTATTTGGTCATAAATAATCTTTGTTTTTCCACAAACCATTCTACCCAACTGCTGTGGTCCAGACCCAGTCCCCTTCAGCCAGCAGTGAGGGGAGCAGGAATGTCATGCCCTGAATTTATTCTACACCCCTTGTGTTTTCCTAACATTATTTTTGCAATTTACTTCCATCACATCCAAATCTGATGCCTGAGCTGTTCAGCTCCCCAGTAAATTTGGGGGTCCTGCCTCCCAGCTGTAACATCCTCAGCTCTGTGAGGCCTCCAGAGCTTGTCCTGCTGGGGAATCATTCCCACCCTGCTGCCCCTGGGTGCTCTGTGGGCATCACCCAGGCTGCTGAGGGCTCACAACTCTTATTTTAAATACTGAGTCTCTTCTCTACAATCCATTTTTATTGAAACTGTGACAGAGAGAGCAACAAATAACTTTGTTGTTGACCACCCAAACAAAGGTTTGCATCTGTTATGCTGAAAAAAGGCTGTGGTGGTGGTGGTGGACACCCTTCCTGCACTTCTCAGCACACATAACACTTTTTATAAGCTTTAAATTCATACAATTGCAGTAGGCAAGAAAATTGGGAAACCACACACAGCTTTTGGAGACATCCAAAGGCTATTCAAGACACTGAAGAGCTACACAGAAGCAATTTGAATGGGGTTTGCAAGAGCTTTCTGGGGGTTTTCTCATCCATTACAGTCAGCAGTAAATAATCTCTGCCTGCTTTTGTGAGGCTGCTCACAGGGGTAGGGATGCTCCTTCTGTGCTTTAAAGAGTCTCATCTCTTATGTAGAGAGGAGAAAATAATCCAAAGGAATACTACAGGAAAAAATAATCCAAAATGCAGAAGCATTAAATTGATGCTCTCTAATATACTTTCTAAAACAGTGCTTTAAAAAGAAATATTTCTATCAAAAAAAGAAGAAAATTCTGGCATCAAGTTTCACACATATTTGTTCTGTTTGGTTTCCAGGAACTCTCAGATGCACCAGTGTTGGGACACACATAGAACAGGCACTCTGAAGACAAAAGGCAGCAGGAAAATCCCAGCTGAGGACCAGATGGTTCCCTAAGAAGGGAAACCTCCTCCTCAAATTTGCCTCCAAGTCATTCTGTCCATTGAAAATGAGGTTTCCCTGTCAGAATAACAGAGTTTGGAAACAGGTATTGTGAGATCAGCAGAAACTCCTCAGATCCAACAAAATATCCTTTGTCTCCAGGGAATTCCTTTCCCACCTGCTCTAACAGCCTGTTAATGGTTTATGGAAACATTTCTTGCAGATTATGTGGCTCATAATTCTCCCTCGAAGCTTGTGGATGTGGTTTTAAATTTTTCACTGTAAAATGACATAACCCCACACCTGGTTCCCTCTCCAGCTGATATTAAAGAAAGGGAAAATACAACCTACTTTTTCAAAGCAGTCTTGCCCCAAACTTGCTCAGGACCATCCACTAAACTTTGCAAAAGGCCTTAAAATTTTTATCTGCTTTTCTTCCAGACATTATATAGAGTATAACAGATAAACCAACCACACCACCTCAAGAAAAATATTCTGTGTATCAGCAAGAGTCTTTCAAGCATTCTCAGAGTCATTCAAAGAGTAAGAGTGAAGGGGCTACAAAAAAAAAATTAAAAATTACAGTATTAAGAACAGTACAGGTGTGAGAGTGGCAGCTTCCCCCTTGTGGCTTCTCAACCCATCCCACAGAGTCTTGAAAAACATAAAAGTTGAGGGTCAGATGCAAACAAACAACTCAAGGAATAGGACATTAAAAAGAAAATCCCTTCTGTAAGTGTCTAGGGCTCTCCATCCCACAATGTGTGTCCAGGCACTCAGGCTGGCTCTGTGCAGTTAATTTATCTCTAAAACACTTGTAGGCAGTTACACCATTTCTGAGCCATTGCACAAAGCTCAAGGCCAAGCAGCTGTTCTGGGTACCCCTGATTTGCTTGGATTTAACTTTGGAATCTCTAAGGTTGGGTGGTGGAATGTGTTCAGCTGAGCATTTTCATTCCATCTCTGCTCCACAATAATTATTTGTTGGTCTCCTCCAGAAGAAGAACTTGTAAATGGCTGTTTCTGATTTATTGTTCAATTTAATTTCCATTGGAACAACATCAAATTATTTTTACATTTAATATTTATTTTCTGAGTGGGAACATATAACCAGACATTCAGATAAACTGAGTTTGGAACAAGGATTTTAGTTAAAAATATTCTAAGCTGTTACTGTTAAAATGTGTTGTTCTTTTCAGGTGGAGTTTGAAAGAGTAAAATAATTTGTTAAAAAGCATGTAATGTCCTAATAAAAACTAAACTCTTTTTTAAATGTCAACCTGCAAGTAAGAAAAGCAAATCTCTGAAATTCTCAGCACCAATTGCACACAGTGGATTATGGAGCTGTACTTATTACACAAACGGGGGACTCAATCTGTCAAAACTCACTTTCGAGTTCATGATGTCAGAAAATTGCTCTTCCTGAAGCATTTAAAGCAAATTCTGACACACTGATAAAAATTAGGGGAAAAAAAAATTGATTTGAAATTCTTCCTTTCCAGATGGTGCAGAAAGATGGAACATAACCATAAAACTTCATGTTCCCAAAGCACGTGAGCAGAAAGCTACAACATTAATGAATTCCTCCTTTCTCCATCCTTTATTTTTTTAAGAATAAAGTGTATTTTTCCAACTCAGCTTCTCATTTCTAATCCATTCTTTTAATTCCCCAAAACTCCATGAAAACACCAAAGATTATTTTTTTCCCCACATGGCATTATCATATAAATGAGGAAAACCCAGCAGGTACAGCCTTTAATTTTAGAGCTGCTTTGCTTTTAGGATGAAATGTGTATTATCTAAAGTTGTGACCTGATGTGTCCACTCAGTACCTTGGACAGCACCTTCAGCCTGGCAACGGCTCAAAGAGCAAAGTGGGGGAGAACTGGCAGTGAAAAAGGTGCCATCAGGATGTGCCCTTCAGGCTCAGAAGTGTAAAGATTTTAATGCAGATTTTGGCACTTCAGGATAGAACTTTTAACTAAATACTTTTGTCCCAAATTCCAAAATGCTGCTCGTTTCTTGTCAAGGATTTCGGCAGACACAGATTTTTGAGCAAGATGAGAGAGATCCAGTCTGAAGAGAGTGTACAAGAACAAGACATATGCAGAGTATTCCTTGATACAACTTCAGTCACAGCCAGTCAGAAGGCCCAGAATCCTTGAATTTGTTCCAAGCAGGACAGAAGACCTGAGGAAGATGAAGAGTGGGAGGAAATGGTGGTCATGGGAGACTTTATGGGCAGCTCTGAGGGAGGTCCTGGAGAGGGACAATTTTCAGAATGGGTGTATCCCATTAGACATGAATTATACATTGTAAAAGCTGTCCTATGTGTGTGTATTAATTTATTTATGCAGCTTAAAGTGCTTTAATTAAAGACCTGCCCTCTATCTTACCATACTAAAATTGTCCAGAGAATTTTTCTTTGATTTTAGGTAACATCCTATCAGATCCCAAGTGGAGAATCTTCCCCCTCGAGGGCAAGGCTGTGTCTTGAACCTCCCACCCCAAATAAAACCATTTCCTTCAGTGCTGTAGAGTGGAAAATGAAATACATTTTGTATCAGAAAACCCAGGAGTCACCAGGGTATGAGAGGGGAGAAAATGTTCTACTTCCACCCTCTGCCCAATGTATTTCCTCCTGTGGCCTGCCTGGTAAGGATATCTCACCACATATTCTCTCACGTTTCCCACTGGAGATCCACATTTCTTTGCCCCCCTTTTGCAAAAGAACTACATTATTTCTCTTCCAAACAGCAGACCACCACAGCATATTAAATATCGAGATTTATTAGGTTTATAACCTGGCACCAGTCTCTTCCATGCTGCTGACTGCCTCGAGTACATCAGCTGCACTCATTTATATTCTATAATATCCATATCTAGAGAAAAGTCAACACAGAGACATTGACTTTGGAAGATTTACTGCCATTTTCATAAGGAAACTCTTGTTCTACTCAGGACTAAACGTTAGAGATTGTGTATCAGAAGACATGTGAATATTGACCTGAGAGGCAGGATCCACCCAGGCTGGTTCTTTGGGCTTCCTTTGGTCAATAAGCTGGAGCAGGGACCATCCATCTCCCTCTAACACAGCCATCCAAATTGGGGCAGATGAACCACAGCCCCAAATTAATTGTTCTCTTCACTCCAGCAGCTGCAAAACAAGCGTAACCACTTGGCTGAAGTACAACCACAGCGTGGCTGGCTCAGGTGAGATCAGATGAATCACATTTAAGGAATATCTTTTGCTCTATTAAAGCCTGAAAGATCACCAGCCTGGCAGAATTCTGTAATGAAAAGCCGAGGCTGAAATATCCCTGCACTGCTTACAAAGCAGTTTGGACACTGCTGCCCCTTCCCCCGCAGAGGGATTTTTGCTGCCCCTTCCCACAAGTTGCTCCCTGAAAGTAGGATCTGTCCTCCCCTTCAAAAAAAGGAAAAGAGTTTACAGGTGACTTTGCCCTGCTGAGGCAACATATGGCCCTTCAGTTAATCACAGCAGGTGTTCCTCAGGAACCACGATTATTTCAGCTAAGTGTGGAATGATAAACAGGGAACACCAGGATAATGAGAAGCAAGCATGGAAAGGAAAGGTCAGGGAAAAGTCCCAGCACTTTTAACACCTGCTATTTTAGTTTATGGCAAAAATATGAATTTTCCAGAGAATTAGAGTCAAGGAAACCATTTTCTAAGTTACATCTAAGTCCATCCTAAGTCCACCTGAGGTACTCATCGGGTCACAGCATGGTGGTGATCACAGCAAGCCCCACAAATGCTGCTGTAGGATCTGTGCAGGAATGGCAAGTCACACAGTTCCCACTCCAAAGCTGTTTGGGCAGGAAACTGGGATATAATCCAGTGCCTTTGGTCAGACAGGAAACCTGAAGGCATGTAAAATGAAACCAAGTTTTCTAAATCCCTGACTTGCACTTTCTTGATGGAACTGCCCTTTCTCTGTGGTCTGGTCACAACTGAAATCCCTCCACATTTGACTTCCTCAGGGAATAACCCCACAACAGCTCCAAAGTGGCCAAACAGTGGGATGAAGACCTGGATCTGTGCAGATGTGATGGATGGCTTTAACTCAGCACAAGTGGCACTTACAACCTGCCCTTGCTGCTCTGCCCTTACCTGAAGGGAAGTTCTACCCAGGTGGGGGTTGGTCTCTTCTCCCAGGCACTCAGCAATAGGACAAGGGGGGCTCAAGCTCTGCCAGGGGAAATTGAAGTTGGAGAGCAGAAAAAAATTCTTTGCAGAGAGAGTGCTCAGGCATTGGAATGGGCTGCCCAGAGAGGGGGTGGATTCCCCATCCCTGGAGGTTTTTCAGCTGAGCTTGGCCGTGGCACTGAGTGCCATGATCTGGTAAAGGGACTGGAGTTGGACCAAGGGTTGGACTTGATGATCTCGGAGGTCTTTTCCAACCCAATCCATTCTATGATTCTATGAAAACCTGTGCTACTCTCCAGGCCAGCCATGGGCAAGGATGGTGGGTTTTAGTTCCAGCCTGGTCTCAGTTTTGTGTACAGACTGATTAGCCAGGCTTTGAGTGGGAGAATGTGATTTCACTGCCATGGAAAGCTCAGCTGTGTTGTGCCTCCAACAGCATGACTGGGCAGGACACTCCAGAGCCAAATATCACCCTGCAGCTTGCACTGCATAAACCAACACAGCCATCCAATGGGATGAATAATATTATAATGAGCTTTCTCTAGTTGTTTGTTATTTTAAATGCTACAATGAGGTATTCTGAACAAAAATCAGTGCACTGCAAGATGGGAGGCAGAGCAATTGGAAATTCAGAATTCCAATGAATTCAAGTTTTTCTTCATTTTAAATGAAAATATTTATTGTTTATTTTTATGGTATTTTACCTCATCAGACTTTGCAACAGTGATACAGAAACATCATAGAGAGCCTTTCTGTTGAGTGGATGTGCAGATTCAAGACCTGCACTGACTCAAATCCAAGAGCAGCTGAGGTTGTGTGTCTCTCTCCACAATGTATTCCTGTTTATTCCTCTTACTCAGCCCTCTCCTGGTCTCCCTGTCCTGCCTATCTGAAATTTTATAGCTGTTCCATTTTCCTGCTTTGCAAAAACATCTATCAATTCTCACACTCCTAATTCTGGGGTTTGGTACAGACATCCTCACTTGGGCCATTTATTTAACTGCAACCACAGACCTTGTGCTCCTCTCAGGAGCCTCTGATTGGGGTTAGAAGTTACTGTTATCTTCTTAAACAGCTGCATTAACCACTAAAGAGAACAAAACATTATAGGACCTTATTTCAGAATAGCACAAAGCAGCTTATCTAATCTTATGCTTTTCTGCTCCATAGCAAAGCACAGGAACAATCTTAATTTGCAGTCTTTTGGGAAATTCAGTGCTCCTGAGCCTGGCTCCCCTCAGAGAGCAGATCTGTCTCTCTGGCAGGGCTCACACCATTACCTCTGCCCAACGAAGCGTGCTGGAAAGGATTCCTTGTGCCTTCCTCTTCTCCTTCAATGCCATCAGTCACCCAAAGAGCCCCAGGAGAGCTCTGTTCCACCACAATGCTGCTGTCTGACAGCTGAACTCAGCAGAGCCACAGGACTCTTGTTTGGGGTACCAGAGCATATCCCCAACCTGCCTGCCCTGTCAAACCACCTCAGCACCCACCACAGGGCACACTGGGCACCTGAGTGGTGCCAGAGCTGCCCACTGCACACAAGCCATGGGAACTACCCCAGAGAAAACTAGAAAGAAGAAACCTCAACTGGCTTGAAATGGTTACATCAAGATGAAAAACCTCAACCAGTTTGAAATGGTTACATCAAGATGATGCACCATCAATCTGAAAGAACTGCACTGCTATCACATAAAGGGGGAAAAAAACCCCACAAAAACCCAAACCCCAGCACCCTAATATTTAAAAGCCATATTTTACATAAGCATCAAGCTTAGAAAATGTGAATTACCCCAAAGAAGTAACTAGAAAGAAAAACCTCAACCATCTTGAAAGGGTTACATCAAGATAATGCATCTTCAAGCTGAAAGAACTGCACTGCTATCACATAAAGAGGGGAAAAAACCTCTCAAAAAACCCAAACCCCAACACCCTAATATTTAAAAGCCATATTTTACATAAGCATCAAGCTCAGAAAATGACAGCCACATCCACTGAAAAAGAACACCATGTCTCACTCCCACAGAGCACAGCTCAGCAGGAGCCACAGGCACCACAACTGTTCTTCAGCCTCTCAGTAACAACAATTTCAGCTATAAGGGACAATCAACAGCTCATGAAGCCTCTGCCTCTTGTCTCTCCCCTCACCCACCTCACCAGAAGCAAGAAGAAACACTGCTTGAAGGTCCTCTGGCTTTTCCAGAGCCACCTTCTGTAAGACAAGTTTTCACTGGCCAAATGGAAAACACTGACATTCTGAACACCACCTGACTTTGAACTGACAGTTCTAAAACACAGTGAGAGGAGAAAAAACAAACCACCCCAACTCCTTTTGGTTGAACACACCTGCATCAGGATCACAGAA
>JAJPCS010000204.1:203391-224611 GCA_021164005.1 Willisornis vidua nigrigula
ACTCCTTTTGGTTGAACACACCTGCATCAGGATCACAGAACCACCACACCACTCAGGTGGGAAGGTTCCAACCTCCTGGTGACAGCACAAATACACAACTGTTTACATACACTTGATATAAACAGAAACAGTCAAGAGACATTTGTTCAGGTGAGTCTCTGACATGCAACAACTTTTTGGGACTGCCCTAATGGTCCATTATTCTCATTAATAAGCCTTGCAGCCTGCACATCTGGGCTCAATCCCCTCAGCTCCTGCTCCTTCCAGGATTCAGGAACTGCCACAGTTCTTTATGAGATGTTTGTGTCACAAACTGGATCATTTCTGCCTTTCTGGGTGCAAAGGTGTTAGTGCTGAACTACACAGAAATGAAATAACTTCTGAAATACACAGTCAGACGGCACTGAGTGGTCAGAAGGCAGCACTGTGTTTGTGCAGCACTCCTGGGAATTTCCATATCACAACCTTCCTTTCCACCCCAGCCAAGCACAGGATTGGTTCTCTAATATTGAAGGCAGGATACTTGGGACAGCTCCTTTATCAATCAGCCTTGGGGATGATCAGCTCTGCAAACCCGTGTTTGCTCGGGGGCAGCACAAGGTACTGCCTCACCCCAGAGAATAACATTTCTTTCTAATGCTTTTATTGATCTTCAGTTTTGTTCTTTGCCTGAACGCTGCCAAAACAATGGTCTAAGCAAACCAGCCTAAAGTGTAGAACAGGCCAAAAGACTAAATTACACCAGCCAGGCTGAGCAATATTTTCCTGTTAGGCACTGCTGGAAAAAAATGCAGTTATCTTTCAGAACCTTCAGCAACAATTCATTAGGATTAAGAGATAGAGGCTTAACTATTATGGATGTTCTTCTCGTGACAGTGAACATCAGCTTTTTCTTTACACCCAAAGGCTTTCATATTATCACTTGAGTGATGCCACTTTGCAGGTGACATCCCTATGAATTTGGATGATCTTTTTCTATGCTAACAGAGAACCCACATCATTCATGAGAAATCTGTGAGATTCCAAAGAAGTCAGAAATATGCAATAACAAGGAATATGCAAGCACATTAAAACTGCAGGAAAACACAGTCTCTGGGGTTTTGAGCCCCTGAAAAATATCTGGTTTACTTTATTCTGCAGATACAGGATTAGTGGAGTTTTATCAGCAGATTTTTGGCTAATAGCCAAGCCTGATTCATCATAACAGCATTTCAGTATTAACCTTTGGGATTCTGTTGTTTTTTTGTTATTTCAGTGAAGTTACACTGCCTTAAAACCAACGATAGTGAATTAGGCTGAGAGTAACTCAATTCCTTCTGTAGACTGGGTTGTACAATGGTGTGCAAGAGAAAAAAAAGAAGGCTGGAACTTGGGTTACTTATATGAAGAATAAAACAAAATACAAAAAATAAAAAGAAAGAAAATTTGTAAATCATTAAGTACATGCGACAAGAGGAAAGAAGGAAAATGACACTTCTTAAGAACCAACCCCAAACATAAGTTTATTTCCAGCAAAACTATTGAATGGATATGCAAACTCACTCACTGTGTTCCCAATGATCCACTCAGCCCCATAAATCACAACAAATCATACGCAACATATTTAAAATAAACAAAGAATTAAAGGACCCCTCAAACCACAAATAATCCTTAGTTCAGAAATGTTTTGGAAATTGATAACTTGTATTTGGCTGATTCCACTCAGTTCTCAGTGGTAATAACAGATTAATTCTCAATTCATTAATCAGTGGGAAAGACAGCAGTGTTAGAACTGAACTGTGGTGGGATTGCTGAGTTAATGTTCACCACGGGGTGAGATGAATGAGTGGCCTCACAATCAGCACCAAGCCAGTGATATTGCCATTTACAAACCTGACTCAAACTTTGCATTTCCAGCCTGCCCTGCAAATCAAAGGCAGAGTCACAGAACCAGAGAGTGCAGTGCAAACTCTCCATGTTATAACCAGCACCTTGCCAAGGTCCCAGTGCCTTACCAGCTTTGATCAGTCAGACCTCACAGTGCCCACACACACACGGGAATAGACTTCCAAATGTTTCAGAGGCAATTCTCAAGAGCTGCTCATGCCACTGTTTCCACTCTATATCAATCCACCTGCTCCCCATGCTGCTTAATTTTTCATTACAGCAAAGAATTTGGAATAAACACTCAATAAACGCCACATTTCCCACTGGTATCACTTCAAATCTTCCATTGCTTGACAGAATTGCTGCATAAGGGTAAGATGAAAGTGTAGTGGCTTTCAAGAAGTGAAAGAAAACTTACTGAGGAACAGATACAAGTAAAGTACACTCTGTCTGTGCCCAGCTCTGCCTGCAGCTGGGTCAGCAAAGCTCTGGTAGCAGCAGGCAGGGCAGCCAGAGCACATCACACTGCAGAGCCCTGAATTCTATTCCTGGCTCTGCCCTTCACCCAAAGAAGTGTCAGAACCCAAAGTTGCATCATCTTCTGCTGCACATTCCTGAAGCAGAAACACACTCTGACTGCACGAGGTGCAGGAGCTTCCCATCCACCCAACCTCACTGAGGGTGTCGAGGACATCTGCAGTTTGGGGACATGCTGAGACACCTCAGGAGCAGTGGGAAAGCTTTGTGGTCCTATCCAAGAATGGCATCAAAGGGCCTGAATTTCCAGTGGTTCATTTTGGTAAGAACTGGGGCTCAAAACACCTGAAGCTGAAAATCACAGAATCTTAGAACCATAGAATGGATTGGGTTGGAAAAGACCTCTGAGATCATCAAGTCCAACGCTTGGTCCAACTCCAGTCCCTTTACCAGATCATGGCACTCAGTGCCACGGCCAATCTAAGCTTAAAAACCTCCAGGGATGGTGAATCCACCCCCTCTCTGGGCAGCCCATTCCAATGCCTGAGCACTCTCTCTGCAAAGAATTTTTTCCTGATCTCCAACTTCAATTTCCCCTGGCAGAGCTTGAGCCCATCGTGCCCCCTTGTCCTATTGCTGAGTGCCTGGGAGAAGAGACCAACCCCCACCTGGCCAGAACTTCCCTTCAGGCACTTCCAGACAGTGCTGAGGTCACCTCTGAGCCTCCTCTTCTCCAGGCTAAACAACCCCAGCTCCCTCAGCCTCTCCCCACAGCACTTGTGCTCCAGTCCCTTCTCCAGCCTCGTTGCTCTTCTCTGGCCCCGCTCCAGCCCCTCAATCTCTTTCCTGAACTGAGGGGCCCAGAACTGAACACAACACTCAAGGTGTGGCCTCACCAACACAGAGTACAGGGAAGGGTCACTGCCCTGGCCCTGCTGGCCACGCTAGTTTTGATACAGGACAGGATCCCATTGGCCTTCTTGGCCACCTGGGCACACTGTTGGCTCCTGTTGAGCTTCCTGTCCCTCAGTCCCCCCAGGTCCCTTCCTGCCTGGCTGCTCTCCAGCCACTCTGTGACCAGCCTGGAGTGCTGCAGGGGTTGTTGTGGCCAAAGGGCAGGACCTGCACTTGGCCTTATTGAACTTCATTCCATTGGAATCAGCCCATCTCTCAAGTCTCTCCAGATCCCTCTGCAGAGCCCTCCTGCCTTCCAGCAGCTCCCAATGTCTATATTTCATGTAGAGGCTTCATTAGAAGGATCAGCCTTGAATTACAATAACCCTTAGTCTCAAAAATCAGTGTTTAAACACAGCCCACTGACACCTTCCACAGACCTTTGTGTTTTAATCTTCTGTTCAATTATATGGATTTAAACTTCCTAAGCCAGGAAGTCACAGAAATCTGAGATCAAACTCTCACCTAAGGGACTTCAAAAAGATATGCAGAATTTATGTGGATGGCGTTTGTTTGCCTTTTAGCTTTAGAACACTTGCAAAACATCTTTCTTACATTTTTCATCTATTTCCCCAAAATTCTGAAGGTAGAAACCAAAAGGAAATCTAAGTGAGCTGAGCTGCCTCCAAGAGCTGGTTTACAATAAAGACTGAACATTTTCAGATAGTTCCTAAACCATACCAGAATAATTTTAAGCTAAATTCTTCTCTGATGTTCAGGTGCCAAAGGGGTTCTTTGAGTATCCAGATTCTAACTTGAGGTGGTAACAAGACTCTCCATTCAACAAAATGACCACAAGTCCTGCAAGGAACCACATCATTAGGACATTCCCACCCTTCTTTGTGCCTCATGTAACTACAACAAATCACCTTATCACACAGTTAGACCCCCAAGAGATCACATTTCATTATCTATTCAGAGGACATCATGTAAACTTCTAAAAACCACTGAAAACTATAAAACCAACCCTTGGATCAGTGACTGAAATGCAGGTGTCACCCTTCCAGGTAGTGCCTGGGTTGCTGTTTGGATTTTCTTTGGTTTTTTTCTTTAATAAGACAGAGGTTTTCAGCTAGTGAGGTGTATTTGGAAACTCGAGTCTTGGCACAAGCATGGAGAGCTCTGGGATGAATCCAGCTCAGCTCACACCTGCCTCACAACAGATCTGTTCCGGTTTGTTCCTCTCCCAGGCCACAGTTATTTCAGCTGCTTTGCTACAGGAGTAACGAGAAGGTTTAGGGAAAACATAAAATTCAACTGAAAAGGAAAAGGGAATAAGATACATCAGAAAAAGATTCAAAAAAATGTTAACCTATAACAAAAAGTAACTCAAACCGAACCCAATTACATAAAATTATTACAAAGTTCTAATTGCTATAAATGAGGGAACAACTCCTGACAGAAATTCCAATTACAGAAAGGAATTATCTGCTCTGCAGCAACCAGTTGTGTGACATTTATAATACACAAGAAATCATGAAGCTTAATTATTTGAATTTTCCAGTGCTACAGATGCTGCATGGAAATCTAATTAAATAGATCCAATAAGACTTACAGATGGCAGCTTACAAGTAGGGAA
Organism: Willisornis vidua nigrigula; assembly: GCA_021164005.1. Lineage (NCBI taxonomy): Eukaryota > Metazoa > Chordata > Aves > Passeriformes > Thamnophilidae > Willisornis > Willisornis vidua. The sequence continues at coordinate 208,268 of JAJPCS010000204.1, forward strand.
TTTGCTGATCCACACATTGTTTTAAAAGGAATTCATAATGACCTCTAAATAAAACGGGAATCAATCTTGATTTTAATGCATGACATTGTGAAAGCACATTACACATAAAGAAAATATTTTCACCTTGATTTAACATCCCTAAATCCTTCAGGATGAAAAATGAGATGTTTTCCTTGGTCTCAGAGTATCTCTGCCAGAACACTATTGCTTCTGTGGTGCATTTTTCACAAACTTTACTACCAAGGCATGTCTCCTGCATGAGGATTTTCCCCAGAAATAAAAAAGGGAAGGTTCTCTTATACCAGATTTCCCTCTTCCCTGTCCTTTCACTCATGCCTCATATTCTTAACTTTCCCAAATGATCCAGTACAAGTCTGTGACTTCCTCTGCCTTCTGAACCTCCCAAACACCTCCTCATTCACTCTCTGCAATTGTAGTGAATTAACAGAAATCCACAGGAACTTTGCAAGAATCAGCACCGTGAGAGGAAACAGATTTTTAGGTGAAAGCCAAAAGGTCTGGGGGTTGCATTTTTGTAAGAGTTCCACAATTACCATGTTCCAGTGACAAGCATGGCACAGGGAAAAAAAACTTGCTGTAGAATCATAGACTCGATTGGGTTGGAAAAGACCTCTGAGATCATCAAGTCCAACCCTTGGTCCAACTCCAGTCCCTTTACCAGATCATGGCACTCAGTGCCACGGCCAAGCTCAGTTGAAAAACCTCCAGGGATGGGGAATCCACCCCCTCTCTGGGCAGCCCATTCCAATCCCTGAGCACTCTCTCTGCAAAGAATGTTTTTTCTGCTCTCCAACTTCAATTTCCCCTGGCAGAGCTTGAGCCCATCGTGCCCCCTTGTCCTATTGCTGAGTGCCTGGGAGAAGAGACCAGCCCCCACCTGGCCAGAACTTCCCTTCAGGCAGTTCCAGACAGTGCTGAGGTCACCTCTGAGCCTCCTCTTCTCCAGGCTGAACACCCCCAGCTCCCTCAGCCTCTCCCCACAGCACTTGTGCTCCAGTCCCTTCTCCAGCCTCGTTGCTCTTCTCTGGCCCTGCTGTATTTCCCAAAATCACTTCCTAAAAACTCTGAATTTTCTGAGGGTTTGTTCCATGTGTGGCTGGATTGATGTACAAACAATACACTGTATTAACTCTCCAAACTACAGCTCCAAGTTCTTGCTCTCAATGTGCTCTCCAGCTGGTGCCAATGGACTTTCCATCTTGCATTGGATACATCTCACTTACTAAGAAAAGGTACACCTAGAACATGTGGTGTTGTTTTTGTCACTCCCTCAGCCCAATCATGATTTAAAACAAGAGCCTCAAGAAACAAAGCAAAAAAAAACAAACAAAAAACAGAACAAAAAAAAAACCCGAAACCCAAAATCAACACAACTGAAACCAAACCAAATAAAACCAGAAGGAGAAAGGAAGGGAAAACAGGCCAGTGGTGATGGCTTGCAGAGTCCAGCCCTTGCATTACAGGGGTCAGTGCCTGAACAATTCCAGACACCACCAGAGCATTCAGGGTTGAATGCAAACTGAATATTCATCCCCTCACTCCTGAAGGCACGTTTAAAATGCTGCCACTTGCCCCAACTCCTTGCAAAAGGAAAGCAACCATGTGGCTCCTTGTACTTTCATTTATTGAGCTCTTGGGCTCAGAGTTGTGTCTTGCCAATCTGTGTCTGATTAGAAAAAATGATTACAGCTCTCCTGCTCTCCACTTGGAGCTCCATAACCTTGCAGAACACTTGCTGTAGCAATCACAGTTACATTTCTATTCAGCTATAGGTTGTTGTGATTTGAAAAGTTGCTTATTATGCTCTGAATTTGCATTTGTGATACATTTGATTTTGGGCCATAAAATATGGTGCCACAAAGTGTCTTTTGGCAGCAGTTTGGATCTCTCTAGTGATTCCCAGCTGTTAAATTTGTATTAACTGATTTAATATTTCCTTCATTTGGTGCCTCTAAGATGAAAACATTACATGCCTTGAGAATGGCAAGATTTTTATCTAGATGAAAGTTTGCTGCTTGGGACCAAATGTCTTGGATAAATTCTTTTGTCATCTCAGATGTTTAAGGGATGGAGTTGGTCTCCTCACACCCATCTCCAGACTGATCTGGCCTAGAACAGCTCATTACAAGGTGCAGAAACCACCACCTTGCACAGAACTGCCTCACAATCAAGGACCTAGAAAGGACATTTCTGAGCCTTTATCCTGTAACTTGCACTGAGCAATACTTGGATCTTGCTTCTGCTCCATTTATTGCTGTTCCTTTCATTATCTTCATTAAAAGCTGGCTCTAATTAAGCTGCATGGCAATAAAGGCAAAACATGATCCCAGATCAATTGCTTGTGACATGCTCTGCAAAACTAGAAAATACACAGCATATTAAGCAGCATTATGTGAAGATTCCTGAGCACCAGAAAACATTTGGCAGCTGAGCCTGGAGGCTTTGACACCAAGTACCTCTGGTGTTTATGGCTGAATCAAAGTTAAGATTCATTAGGCTATGGACAGTTAGAACTGAATTTTACTGTGTGTCCCATTTGCTGTTGCAGAACACTCAGAAGGACTCAGAATTTGGAGTTCTAGAAAGCCTTGACAGTGACACAACCAACCCCCTAACACAGCAACATCCAGGCAGGGTGTGACAACCAGCCCAGCCCTCAAAGCAGAAGCAAAATAAAGGTGAAAAATCCCTCCCAGGGGGAAAGAAGGAATGCTGCTGTTCCCTGTGAGCACCAAAATCCCCCCTCCAGCAGCACCACAATTGCACTTGGCTGGAGACTGAGTGTTCCCTGCAAACAGCAGCAGACCTTGATGACTTCTGACTATCAACTCCTATGGGAAAGTGAAACAGTTCCTGCTGTGTCAGGACATCTGTGATTTCTCCTTGCAAACCTTTGTGGCTTCGAAGAACTTCCAAGAGGCAAAAAAATCTGATTTTACCTTGCATTAATGGGGCATTTCCCTTCCATTCCCTGTTTCTAGAGCTGCATCCTGCCCCATCTCCTGCCAGGGTTCACTTCAGGCCATCACCTCCAGGAGCCACTAAAATGCAGCTGCCCTGAAGACAAGTTCTCCACTGCCTTGATAAGGAGGAGCATGTTAATTGTCATTAGCATTGCCAAAAAGGCCTCCACGACTAAAGAAAATCCACTGGAGGATCCTTTCCATGCAGGAAATGTTTCCTGGAGCTGTATAATGGGATGTGTCACTCCTGCCCTCTTATCTGATGGTTACCAGTTATCTATTTACACCAAGGACAAGTGTATAACAAATCAATAGCAACCTGAAATCAAAGAGCAATTACGTGAAGGGGAAGGAAAAAAGGAAAAAAAAATTGAAAAGTGAGGTGTTACAAAATATTGCAGCATCATTCATTAATGTCAGTGTCAAGATTTAACTGGAAAATAGAAATGTCCTTTCATAAATTAGGAAGTAACAATACAATTCCAAACAGAAATCTATTTTAGAGCAAGTAGAAGGTGGCCTGTGGAGGTAGATCTAGTTAAGATCAATAAATGAGGAACAGGCACTCGGCCCATTTCTTTAACATGATCCTTCTCCTTCCCCAGGGCTGCCAATCCCTCAATAAAATCCAAGTGCTGTGACTGTGGAGCATCCACCAGGCAGAGTTACAGCCCAAAACTGAGCCCAGTGAATCCCCAGAGGGGAGGGACACTCTGCTGGGAGAGAGAAAATGCACTTATTCCTTTTTTTACCATCCTCCCTTGTTGCTGCTCTCCAGTAAAGTACAAGTGAGTGAATTGATGCTTTCTGATCATAAACTTCTCACCACCACATTATTTTGATCAAATATTGAAATCAAATAAAGCACCATGGGTTGAATGGAACCATTTCAGTCCCATGGACAAGCTCCTGCCACTGCCATCACCCTGTTCCTGTGCACAAGAACTCACCCAGAGCAGGAGAAAACCTGAGCAAGGGACTTGGGTTTCATCCTGAACCAAACACATGACAGGATTTTCCAGAAGATAAAAGAAGAATGAAAACATGTGGGGGTTGCTCACATTTTATTTTATTTTATTTTATTTTATTTTATTTTATTTTATTTTATTTTATTTTATTTTATTTTATTTTATTTTATTTTATTTTATTTTATTTTATTTTATTTTATGCTATTTTATGCTATTTTATGCTATTTTATTTATGCTATTTTATGCTATTTTATTTTATGCTATTTTATGCTATTTTATTTTATTTGGTGTTATTTTATTTTATATTTTATTTATTTTTTAAATTTTATATTATTTTCCAGTCATACCTCCCCAAGATAAAAGCAGAACAGTGTATTTGCACATTTCTCACCATTACAAGTTCATGTGAATTATTATTTGTATAAATCATTAATATTAAAAAATTATTTTGAGGGATATGCCCTACACACCTGAGGCTTTTTTCCCTCATATTTAGAAGCTGTTACTGTTTCCATGACTTTTTAGCTCATACTGTAACAGTATTGGCCACGACATGTAGGAGTACATGCTTTGGGATTCTCCTATTACCTGAATTCTAATAGTGAGCAAATTCTCAAGGCCACTTGCAATAATTTTCCTCTGTTCTGACTTGAAATTACTTTTTTTTTTGCCTATTTCTCTTTATTTTTCACTTGAGACTATTGACTTATATAGTACTAAAACACTTATATATAGTATATACAAAACTATATACTATACTATATATAAAGAAAAATATGTTTCTTCTGATAGGATTATTTTCTTGCCTTTTGAAGGGAAAGAAGCTTTTAAATTAATGTGTGAGGTTTAATATTTTCATGTGGAAAGCAGAACCCCACTAGAGGTAAATTTGGGAGCACAATTTCAACCTTAAACATCAGGCATTTACAAATAACTAACAACTATAAGTGGGTGAAAATTGAAAAGCACTGGGAGAGGGTTCAAGTTGAAGAACAAGCATTTAATCTGATTTTGATCAGCAGCAAAGGAAAGGGAACTGCACATCAACTCTAGAAGTGCTCAAGCACGAAATAAGAGCCAAGACAACCATTAAGGTCAGTTTAGTTTTGTTTAAAGTGAAAGCTTCAGAGCACCAATATGTCACCAGCCTGCTTGGAAATAATGGCAAAGCTCTGGCAGTGACTAATCTTGCAGCCCTGCCAGCTCTCAGAATTGAACAGCACTGAAATGGGGAAAGAAAATACCCTCACCTCGTCACTCTGAAATGGTCCTATAACCAAACCCTGCAAGTGGGTTCACAGAGAAGCATTAAACCCACTAAAACAAAACAAAAAAAATACATTTGTGATCCCACCAAGTGAAACACAAAATGGCACTTTCCATATCTCCTGCACCACTCAGTCATTTAGTTGGAATTGGCAGCAATTTGTGCTGCTGATTCGCAGCCTCCCACTGGGGCTGGGTCAGGCACCAAGCCCAGAGGGGTCAGCTTGGGTGAACTCTGCTGCACTTCTCCTGCACACAGGGCCATTTCAGGGGCAGGGAAAGCATTGCACAGTTTTATGAAGTCTTAGGAATAATTCCAGTCACCTCAATACTGTCTGTAGGATTCAAACAGATCTATTCTTTTGTTAATTATGACTACGTGGCACCAACATATGGCCACCACATTAACACAGCACTTCTGAGTGCTTATAGCCAAAGTTTGCTTATCAGGACTGAATGATTAAAGTACTTCTGCAAAATAAACAGCTTCCTAGTGAAAGCAAAGAGAGTTTGAAACTTGCAAATGATGCAACTATATGTATTTAGGCTCAAAATTAAACCATGCAACACTAAACATGAATTCTGCAAACAGCTTTGGAGGATCCTGATTTGGAGAAAACCCACCAACCCATCGGGCTCATCATTACTCTTCCAAGGTTCAACACATACTTAAACATTGGCAGATTTGGAATCTCCTGGCATTATGTCTTTATATTTTAAAAATTTTGATAGTCAACATATTTGTTACAGTTCCAAAAATGCATAATGAATTTCTGAATAATCAGTTTTCTTTATTTCAACCCCCCCTGAAAGGAAGGCATTTCCCTCACCTCCTTCCCAAAGCTAGGGGGTTTTTCCCTTTAATTTTCCTATTTATTCACATCCAAAAAGCACCATGGAGAGGAAAATATGGCTAAGCAGACACATCTTTGAGGAGACTGACTCTGGTTATGGAACTTCAGTTGATGTCACTGATAGCTCTGCCTTATTGTCTCATGCACAAGAATCATAAGCCAACAGAATAGAAAGGTAATTTGTACTCAGATGGCTGCTAAAGAAAAGAAAGAGGAAGGTTTTGTGTTTGCTTTACTTCAGTGGGAGGAGCCTGATGGCTTGAGGAGCCTACTGGGATCTACCAAAACTCTGCTGGTTGAACTGGGGCTGAGCACAAATGTCAAAATAAGCACTTATGAAATTTATTGAGACAAACAGAACTCCCTTGGGGAGGATGGAAATACGATTTTTGTCCCTGTGTGTCCAGGGAAAGTGGAAGGATGTCACCAACTTCAGCAAGTCTTTCACAAAAATGGACTCAAAGAGGCAGATTTGTCTCCTCACACTTAATTTCTCAGGCTCTCAAGGAAACTGTTCTGCCACGTAAGTGATGAGATAAACAAACTATGGTTTTCCAGGAAAGAGATAAGAGAACCTTGGTGGGGAGTTATTAGGAAATTCTGAAATATGCTGAACCAGTATCTTCCATCTGAACATGACAAAGCTTTATCAGGGTGAACACTTCACTACTTCATTAGAAACAACCATTTGTTTGAAGCTTCAGGCAAGGTATCAAACCCAGCCCATCCCCGCTGCCTGCTTAGTACTTCTGGCTGCAGAAATTAGTTAACATCCTATTGACTTAATCAAAATAATGCAATTTAATTCCATGCTATTTTACATAACAATGGGCTGGCGACAGTTTTCCTGAGACAGAGCATGACATTTGCAAACTAAATTAATTTTTGTAGCACCTATAAACTGGTAAACACTTAGTATGAAACATTAACCCAGGGTTTCAAACAGATCTTTTACATAATACCATTTGCTTCATGCAATACCTTTATTTCCTGCATTAAATGAGTGTAACTGCTTGTTGTGAGTGTTCATCCTTTGTGCAGTGTTGCACGAGGCTCTGTTCAATTTATTTCCAGGGCAGACAAAATTGTACTTGTTAATGACCTCCTGTCTAACAGAAAAATTAATGTCTTTAGCTCTAAACTTGCTGAAAGGATTATGCTGTAGCCATACAAAACTTTCTCAGGAACCCAAACTCTGACTAATCTTGTATCTGTAAATGACTTCCCCAGGAATCCAACCTGCTCCAAAACATGAGAAGCATTTAAACACCTACCAACAACTTTGGAGAGAGATATAAATTGCAGAAAAGAACCTTGCCCTGTAGATTAGGGATAAATGAGGAAAAAAATACAATAGTGCAGCCTACAAGCCTCTGTGGAGAGTGTTGTGCTTGGGCTGAGCTTCAAAGCTTAAGTGCCATAAATTCCATCTTTCAGAGTATAAAGAAATGTTCATGTAAGGTTACAGAAGCAGAAATATCACTATTCTCCTCTTTTAATATTTTGAGATCAACTATAATAGATTTCAAAATTGCTACACTTAGAAGAGTGTGGCAGGTAAGCCTTGCAGTTCATGGTGGAAGACCTGTACGAGATTCCTTAAATCAGAAAAGTATTAAAACCATTATTTGTTTCAGAGATATAATTATAGTGGTCGTTTAAGTCAGTAGAGTTAAATTTCATGGTAGAAACAGCCTCTTCATCTTCTTCCTACTCTGGAATTGGAAGTAGGGATTTTCCTTGGTTTTTCAAAACTCCCCTTTCTTGGGGGAGAAATCTGTGATTAGGGAGCTTAAACAAATGCTCACAATTATAAGTTGGGCTGAGTGCTGGAGAAATTAGGGCTCTAAAGTAGACTCTGCACTTCTGCCCATGTTTTGTATCACTTTGCAGCACTGGCTCAGTCTCCAGAGACTGTTACCCACAGTGCAGGAGTTCCTGGGCAGGAATAGACACCAGTTCTCAGTGTGCAAAGTGTGGGATGAAATCCAGACTGGCCACATCATCATCATCATCATCATCATCAGTTTGGGGAAAACAGCTCTGTGCTGCTATGCTTGACTGGCAATATTTGGTAGCAAACTCACAGCACTTGGCTAATGCAAGAAAAAGATAACTATGAGAGGGAGGGGAGAAAGATTAACACAGGAAAATTACAGAAAAGAGGATGGAAAACAGAGAGGGCAGAATGAAGAAAGGATAAATAAAAAAAAAAAAAGACAGAGAAGGGCAAAATAAAGAAGGTGCTGCAGAGTCAACTACAAAAGATACAGAAAGACAAATCCACAGAGAACATGAAGAGAGATGGGGAAGTGCAAGGAAAGCCAAACTAAAGCACGGCACAAATCTGAGGCTCAGCTGTTTGACATCTGGGTGAGAGTCTGGACCACTTTCACAGTCAGGGCAGGAGTGAGTTCCTTCAGGCAGCACAGCTGGGGAGAGGAAGGTGTTTGCACAGGCACCTTGAGGGAAGGGCCACAGAGATGTCCACACAGGGCCCCACTGAGAGCAAAGTATCCCAGATCCTCAGGCTGACAGATGCTCTGAGCTGGAAGATTTCTGTAAAGCTCTTGCAGGAGCAGAGTTTACAGCCATCACAATGACACAAACTTCATTGTAATTTTCCATGTGAAAAGGAGGTAAAGAGAAAAAAAAACCTACCAAAAACTCTCCCCTTCACTGGACAAGTGAGTCAAGTATAAAAATATTCCTGAGCAAATGACAGCTTTTTAGTTCATCCTTACATCAAACAATGACAGCTGCTTGCATGACTCAGGCAGATGATTCAACTGGTGTTGTCCTCTGAGCTCGCTCTGGAGAGGAGGAGAGGAGAGGAGCAGTTTATTTTAAAGTGTGCCTTACTAGCAACATTTTTATGAGAAATCCTTTCAAAGGCTTTCTTGCCTTGAGAGCTGAGGTCTTATTTAAACCCAGCTTCAGATATAAATAAGAGGAGATGTCTTCCAGGGATTCTGGAGACAGAGCAGGAAGCCTTAAAGAACAGAAAGAACCCATTTTGAAGATCCAAGTTGCTTTAATTCTGCAAAGATCTCCTTATTGAGGACATAAACCAAAGTATTTTATAACTCTCTTTCAGGAAACACATCAACTATCCCTCTGTTGTTGGTGAATATTTCAAATGTGGGATTTTAGATGTCAGTACAGAGTTTCCAAGGGGAGAGAGCACTGCCTGAAGGATAATCTGTACCATCAACAATCCTTTCAGAAATACTAACTTAGACTTCCATGAAGGAAGAAGATTTTCTGTCTGGTTTTCAGGGACAGAGCTTAAGGCTAAAATAGTCACAAAATGTCAGAGCACTGGTCAGCAGAAGGAAAAATAAAGGACACCTAATTGTTTTCACTTTCTCTAGACCACAGTTCAAAATGGAGACAGGAAACATCCACTTTCCATTCTCAAAGACTCTTTTCAGCTCTAGGATCACATTAAAATTCCTAAATCCAGAAATCATAAAAGTTTGGCCTCTCTTATCACTGTCTATTATTTCCATGGGAGAGTTCAACATGTTGTGGGGCATTCCCACCCATCCCAGCTCCCAGCAAAGGAACAGATGGAATATCAGCTGTTTCTGAAGGCAAACTATACCAATATCATGGAATCACAGGAAGTGTCTACTCAGTTGGCAGCAAGGACAAAGGTAAGAAAAGCTGCTTGCTTTGCTCCTGAATGTATCTTTGATGGCAAAGAAACTCCAAGAGAACAAGGTAAATGTATTCTACAGATGACACCTTTATAAAGTGTGCAAGCAGATTCCTAAACCCTGTGGAAAATGCTGCAGATTTTTCAGTGAGAATAAACAGTGAAACTTCTCCAAACACGTTTATATTTAGGCACAAAGCTCTGCATCTTAGACAATAGTTTGAATAATTGTGAATAAGTGTGTGAATAATCTTCATGCAAACAATCTGCCAGAGACACTTTTCATCTGGGTTGGTTGGGTTTTTTAACCTCAGGGGGTTTTATCCTCGGAACCCCAGTGACAGAGACATTAATGCTTCACACTGTCAGAACTTCTGAAACACTGCAAAAATGCCAGTGGGTTCTTTTCACTCAGACCTCAATCACATCAGGATTCCTCTTCCAGAGCAGTCATCCTGCTCACTGCAGACATGCAGCAATCCCAGTGCTCTCTTGGGACAAAACTGCCACAAATGCCAGAGGATTTAGTGGCCTTTCTCTCCTACCCTGGCCAGTCCTCAGTGCCCTCCCAGCACCACTGCAGGAGCCTTGCCAGAGGTGCAGGATAAAAGCACTGTCAGCTGGATGTTCTCTTAAACACTGCCTGGGAGTTTGCCATTTCATTTGTGGAGTGAGGCTCTGAGTCTGGCATTTTATTATCCAAATTACAGTGACAGCTCCTACTGCTTCACTTTGGGGAATTTACTCTGAAATTCTGAGGCATGATCTAAGGTCTATCTCTGAAAAACAGACTTCTTCTTCTTATACTCAGTAGGGTACAAACAAGACCATAGAGATTAAAGATCCATAGATTCTGCTTGGCTTTTCAGAAAGTGAAAGCTGAAAATAAAAATAAACCCAATTATGTAACACAAATGATGAGGCTGCCATGAAGGAGGAACTATTCCCACAGAGCTGGAGCTTTGGCTGTTTGCATACTGTGCTCATGTGAAAGCAGAAGATAAAACAAGTGCCCTTAACTGAGGACAGAATTGAAATCAAGGAGTGATGGACTGGAAGACACGGAGGAAAGGCCAGGTAGTGTCTGTGTTCTATGCAGGAGTGCAAATAAAGTCACTGGCTGCCCCCTGCCCATGTGGGACCTGTGTACAAGGCCAGGAAAAGGGATTTGCAGGGCTCAAAAATGGTGTGGAAAGGAGGTGGGAGGAGAAAGAGCTGTGTGAGCACAGCAGGGTGCAAATCTTCCACTGCTTGAGTTAACAACCATTGACTTGTTGGAAAGCTCAGGAAGGCAGCAGGTCCTCCTGGTCAGGAATTCACCCTATAAACAGTGTTTTGGAACAAAAGTGGGCAACAACTTGCACTCCCCCTTCCCCCAGAAAGAAACACTCCCCAGGCAGCAAAGGGAAACTTGATTTAGGGAATTCCTTTTTATTTCCCCTCCTGTCACTCCTCCAAACTGTTACCAATATGCTGTTTACTCCCTGTCACTGGATTGCATTGGTTCCCTATAGCCCCATACTAAGCATATTTTTCAAGTTCTACTGCTCAGCAGTCACTTAATGACCTTTTAAAATCAAAAGTCAGGTCTCTCAGTCTGTACCTTCCTGAGGTAAATTCTCCATGCATTCTCAAATTATCCCCATGAATCCCCAAGCACTTCTCTGCCAGGAGCAGTGGCAGGGTGGGTTGGGTGGCCTTCATTTCCTCCTCAGCTTTTTGCACAGTCACAGCCTGACCTGGAAGGGACAATTCCCAGCCCAGCAGGCAGCTGTAAGCCCTGTCATTGCAGGGAACACTCTGTAATTCCTCAGCCTTCCAGGGCAGCTGAAATCTGAAGCAGCATAACTGTAGTAATTTCAGGTCCTGGGTGACACCTCATCTTGTCTGTTCCCTCCTTTCAGCAATTAAGGAACATCTTCTGACGCCCTGAACACACAGCCAAGAGCCACTGGTGTGGTGGGCAGCAATGACTGGGAGAAAAGGCACCTTAAAATTCACTGACAGCTTCAAAGATGGGAGAGAGTTCAAAGAGAAAGTTGAGAGTGGAACTCTACTGGGCAAAGTTCCCATGACTCATGAAATAGTTGGCTGTAATAACGAAATAATTTTTAGAAATTCTTGGTGAGGGAAATATTTCTGACTCAAGTTTGGAACAGCCTGGGCTTGGTTCTGTTATGGGGCAACTGGAAATACTTTGCTTTTGTAGCTCTTGTAGCTGAACACCAAGATGGTTGGAATGCCCAAGAACGTGATGGTTGTGATTGTTTGATAATCCAAATACTTGATACTAAATTCAAAATACTTCAACTAACTTAAGAAAAGTCTATTTCTGAGCCTGAATGGGCTTTATGAATTCTGCAGAAGGAAAGGGAAGTACACAGGACCCAGGGAAAGTCCAACCCTCTGCAAGTGCTGGTCTTTCAATAGATGCCTACAATCTAAATGCATTTGAGAATTAAAAACCCCTGTCCATTGAACTGAGTAAGCACAAATAATTCATTTAATCTTGTCAGTGCAGAGATTGGTGCAGTTGGAAAATTAATTCTCCATATTGGAAAAATTTTGACTCAGTTTTACACGAAAACTGGAGAGGAAAATTTTAGAAAGATGTTTAGGGATCCACAAACCTACACGTTTATTCTGTGAATTACTCACTGTGAGGGAGTTCATGATGGAAAAAGAAAACAGTTCACAATATATTTAAATTTATAGTTCAGCATCTGGAGAAAAATAGGAGCTATCAAAGACCATTTCATTGGCTATTACAGATATCCTCCAGAACATTACACACATAGAGGGAATGGCACCACTCTTCTCACAGAAATATTTTTTGTTGCATCCACAGAGTCTGCAGGGAAAAAAAATGATATAGTTTCACAGAGAAAGAGAATATCCAATTCACTGTGACTTGAAGGTAAATACAGGTCATGTCACAGAGACAAACATCTCAACATGGGGTCATTTATCTTTTTTTAACAAAAGATAAAAGAAAAAAAAAAGAAAATGTGATCTTGACTAGATTGGATAGTTCCAATAATCCATTCAGCTCCTTTGGGATAGACACCACCATATTTCTCCTTTATCGATGGAACACATATTTAGCTTATTTTTCTCTTTAGTAACCTTCTCCTTGCTCCCACCTCTCCTTAAAATCCACTATTTTGAAGTTTGGAATTGGGAACATGGAATCATGCAACTAATCAATCAGCCTTTACACCCAAGATCTCTTCACTGTGAACATCACCCCACTCCAATCTCAGTGATTGTGCCTGCAGGGCTACCACTGCCTTCTAAAAAGATTACATGGACCAGAAGAATCCACTCTGTTTTGCCCTCTGGCTTTCTGTGTGAAACAAGTGTCATGGTGAAATGCTGACAAAATCCTCTCATGTTTTCCAGCTTTGAAAAATTGCAGCACAATGTTAATGTTGGGAGCACACAAGCAAAAAATAGAGAGAGGGGGTTTCTTGGTTTGTTTTGTTGGTTTGTTTTGGGGTTTTGTTGAATAAGCAACAAAACAAAAGCTACTGCAATTTGAGCAGAGAACTGAATTGTTCCCTTCTGTGCAGAAACAGGACAGAACAGGGAAATCTTAGGGGCATTTTACTGTATTTCCCCTCTATATGGATCCACAGGTTTCAGCTGTGCAGGATGGCAAAGGTTGGAATTCATCCTTGACATGAGCATCAAGGAGATGTTTTGTGGGTTGGGATGCTTTTCATGCTTTGGATGTGTCCCACTACCTGAATTACATCAAATTCTTTTCCTCCTTTACTCCTGCCCCACTGTGTTAGAGCCTCATCCAAGGGAACAGGGCAAACCCCTTCCCAAACCAGCCTGCAGCAGCACATGCTCACTCCATGGTTGCTCTGTTTCAAACCAAGCTTTAGCCATCTGTTCCTCTGCTAATTATGAGTGCTACAGATCCCCACAACTACACTGCAAGATAAAAAGTGATTGAAGTGCGTGTATTTTTCCTACAATCCATCTCTGTGGTTTATCTCATGTTAAAAGCAACACCACCCCACACACCACACAAGCCACACAGGAGGGAGACCACACAAGTGCAGATGTTTAGAGTTCTCACCTGGCATAAGCCATGGGGATTGTTTGGAGTCCAACATGGATTGTGGATACTCAGCAGGACAAGCTTCACAGCTGTGCCCAGCATCACACACACATCTGGAGTGAGGTTTGCCAGCAGCTCTGCCCACAAGAACTGACCCTGAGATTGGCTCAGCTGGTCAAAACTTGGTTGCAATAATGCCAAGGTCATGGGTTCAATCCCCTGTGTGGGCCATTGACTGAAGAGTTGGACTCCATGATCCTTGTGGGTCCCTCCCAACTCAGAATAGTCTGTGATACTCTGAATTCTTGTGCCCAGCTCAGCCTCAGCCAGGATGCTGCTCAGCAGACAACTGTTTTTCAGTTGTATCCTCTCTAAATCCCTTCCAGTTCTCCTCTCCCTCTGACTTTCATCACCATCAACCTGTCACTGTGGAATCCTCTCTAAGGAAGGGGAACATGGTTTTCCTTGTCTGCCTTCTTCCCATTCTGGCTGTGCCTACAGATTCCTTCCCTAGGTACACACACAGACACATGCCATGTTCTTCATCTCCTCTTTCTGCCAGGCATTTTCCATGAGGAGAAACCATTGGGATTTAGGAAAGACTGTTCCTGCCATGATTTCTCACATAATGGAACATGTGTCCACTTCAGCCATGACTCTTCTATCTGGATCCACTATTTATCCAGCACTCATTTGCCTATGACACAGACTAAATGTTCTGGGACTTTTAAATGTTTTTTGGTATTAGGTTTTGGTTGTTCAGGTGTATTTTTAATTTCCTTGCACTTACAGCTTCTCCTTTTAAGGAATAACTGAAGAAAACACATTTATTCTCTCACTGCTGTTTCAGTACCTCCTAATTTCAGGGAGCTTCAGCTTTAAAATCAGCCATGCCCTAAGGCTTCATCTTAGTATCTGATTTTATATCTAAATATCTCCTTAGTGGGTTCAGATTTTATAGACCACCCTGCATCATTCTGGATGGAACACACCAACTGCATCACCCCTGATACATCAGTAATGGTTCTGCAATGCTGGTGGCAGGTTTCAAAATTGCCTCCTGTTTGCAGCTTCTTTCTTTGCTAATGGAAACTGCAGCCCAAGCCACATCTGTCTGTGTTTGTACATGCCCTGCTGTAAGGAAATAATGCTCCTTCTTGATTACACATTCTGCCACTGAAATGTGGATGGAAGCATCTCAACAGAAACTGATGCTAAGTTTGTGCAGCTACTTAAAAAATACTGATAGGAAAATATGGCCCATAGGAAATTGTTTGGATTTTTTTTCTTTATATACAGGCATAGGACTATTTGTGATGCCATATGTTGCTTTACAAGTGGAAGTTTCATTATATTTTAACGTGGTTCTAAAATTGTTTGTTTGTTTTCATGAGAGCTCAAAACCTGTTGATCTGTACCCATTAAAGTTTCTTGTACTTGTGTTCAATCTTTTCTCTTTTACAGGGCACTGCATTGCATCTGGAGAGGAAATGCTTGTCCACAATCTCCAACAGCACCTTCTCCAGGAGGAAAGGACTGCCTTGCATCTCAGGTTATAAGAAGTTCATTACATGCCCCAAAATCTTCACTTTGCCAAGAATTATAACGTTTATTAAGATAAGACACATGGATACGACAGAAAGCACTTCTGGAGGAGAAGAGACAAAGGCTTTATAAAAAGGAGACTAGATATAAAAATAGACATCTGTGTCATATAAGGATCATCATTTCAGTCCATCTTGCCTCATTTTCCAGTGAAAATAAACCCTTCAGTGTCCTGTTATATCCAACTTAACTTTGTTATATAAGCATGAAGAGACTAATAAATCCAGGGCCACTGATCTGAATCACTCTATACTTCATTATGAGCAGATATATCTGGTTTAGCAGCTCCCTTCATGCTGTACAGCTGCAGTTCTACACACAGCTGACAGTGTGCAGCATTTCTCCAGTTCGTATTTATTCTAATTAAATGTGGCAGGATTTCCTTTTGAATGCTGTTGTCCTGAGTGAACCATAATGTGGAGATTCATGGCTGTGTTTAAGGAGTAAGGCAGACAATTCTGTATTTAAACCACTAATTATCCTGTGCTTACAGATATCCTTGCTGAATGCAGCACTCTGGTGTTCTTTTATGTGAAACAATTTCTTTTTCTTTTGACATATGAAACAAGTTTTAAAATGATCAGTAGATTTAAAAACCCAAAGAGTCACGATTTTCACTTAAAAATAAAACAGAGACAGGGAACCTGCTTTGACAGGAAATACTTAGTCCCTCTCCAATATGATATCAAACTATAGTATTTACCCAGCATCAAATAAATAATAAGTGCATAGCCAGCATAAAAAACGATTGGTTACCCAGACTTCACTCAGGAAAAAATGAACAAAATTTATCCTCTCTACACCTTGAGTGAAGTTAATGTTATAAAAGAAGAAATGAACCTGAGCCAATAAACAGTGAGGTCAGACACTGGCACATTATCCAGGGGAAGAACACAGCCCTGCTCAGCTCTGGGTTTGCTTCCCAAGAACACAG
>JAJPCS010000204.1:235142-247524 GCA_021164005.1 Willisornis vidua nigrigula
GGGAACCATCAGTAGGTCTGTGAGGAAACTTGGGGAGAAGGTGTATGAGGAGACCTGGGGAATCCTGGAGAGAAGCTCTGTGGGGAATCCTGAGAGATAGGGGTGTGAGGAAACCTGGGAAGGGGACATGAGGAATCCTGGGGAGAAGGGTTGGAGGAAACCTGAGGAGAAGGTCTGTGGGGATACCTGGAGAGGGTGTGTGTGAGGACACCTGGGGACAGCCTTTTGGGACACCTCATCAGTGAAGGCTTCACCACCACTGCAGTCTGAAGTGACATAAAAGTGGCATTAAAAACATCAAACCCTCACCTAACCCCAGATTTACAAGCCCTCGGTAGGGCACAACTGTCTTGAATCAATGGTTTTACAATTTACAGAAGCAGTGACATTTCCAAGGCCTGGAGATCATCCCACATTTCTTTAGGGAAGAAACTGCCCTCCCTGGTCAGCACATCTCATGCCATGCAGAGATTCTGCTCCCTCACCAGAGAATGACATGGGGCACTTCATAGGGGAAAACCAGGTCCCATTGTAAAAAATGGGAAGAATTCATATGAAGGGAGGAACATCCTGACTAGGAACTGGGGTGAAAGGAGGAAACCTTCTCCCAGGAAGAAACAAGTTCTCCATTGTCCATGGAGGAGGCGGGAGGGAGGGGCTGGGTGTGGGGAGTGGCTGCCATCCCCATCCCCAAAGACTGAGAGGAAGGCTCTCTTCCTCCTCTTACTTCTGAGCATTTCAAGGGTTAGGAAAGAGGGCAATTTCACATCCACAATTAATTTTTAAAATATGGAGGAAAGCCTCTCATTGAGGGTCTCATTCTCTGCACCTGATGGCAAACTGATCCCCTGCTATTCCGTGTGATGCCCAAACATGAGGATGCATCTTTTTGCTGGTCATTTTAAATACAGCTGTGACTACTGCTCCATATGACATTTTTCAAATATGGTTCATTAAGCTGTCATGTAAATACTGCCTTTTCTCTCCAAGAAAACTGTCAACAAGGTTAATTCCGCATTTCCAGACAGACACATTAGGCATTTCTTCAGTAACACAGAAAGGGGTCATGTTTATTCATTTTTTACTGCTACATCTGAGCTCTGAACTCAGTATACAGATCTATTCCTAGATCTGCTTTTAAATACCATTCCCAAATGTCATGTAACCACAATAAAAGCCTCTGGGATTGAAAAAAACCAGTGAGGCTTTATTAATTTTAGCATCAGAGAACAAACATATGCATGTAAGTACCCCACACTGCACTCTCCCCTTGGTGCACACAGAATCTAATGAAAGCTCTGTGCCTGCAGGAGGGCAAAACATAACCCAATAAAAGCAACAAATAGAAGAAATCCAAACCAAACTCCTGCAGATTTGGATGCAAATCCTCACCTGAACACCTTGCTCCACCCTCCCTCCTGTGCTGGACTGTACCATTGTGCTGATGCTGGCCCGAGGTTCATAATCCTCTCAACTCTCTCTCTGTTTTGCTCAGCCCATCCCATAGACTGTCAGTTTCAGTGGGAGAAAAGGTTTATGTAACTTCCACCTGGCAGGGTCAACCCGAGGTTTCTCCTTTCTTACTCAGATTAACAGAGTACTCTGCAGTTTATTCTGTATGGGCCTTTTCTGTAAGGCTTTTAACAACAGAGACTTTGTCTCTTCTGTACAGACATTGAAGATCTTGCACTATCTTATATTTCCTGGTTAAGAGATTCCCCAGCGAGCTTGCAGGAATCTGTCCCCATTCACTGCACACAGTTCCATCTGCCTGGTGTTTCACCCCAGATATTGCTGCATTTCAGCCCCATCACACACACCCCACATCCCCTGCTAATCATTGCAGGGCTCTTACTCACCGTGACAGTTTTGCACAGATGCACTAATTGCTATTTCCTTCATCCCACTTCAGGGCCAACCAACTTAATCCTTCCCTGACCATTCTTCAGCTCATGAATTCCCAGACCTGGCTGGCAAAAAGCAGCAGAAGTTTCCCTCCAAACCTGCTGGAGTTCTACCCATTATATATTTATAGGAGCAGTTGGTTCACCCTGTAAAACACACTTGTTAGCACAGTAAACCAGGCTCAGTGCTTTGATGACTTCAGCATGGTTGACTTCACTGAGCACAGAACAGGCTGCTCTGCTGCCAGTCAAAGACCTGAACAATAAATTACAGAAACATTGTATGTAAAGTGAGTAATTACTTTCCTACTTGTAGAATTTGTGTCAGAAATGTGTCTTCATTTATTTAATTACTTCATAATCCCATATTCAACACATGGCTAATCTTTCTTGATCCAGTAAAACACAGCCTTCCTGTTTAATCCTGATAGCAATCTCTATCACTCAGCAGCTGCAGCATTTCACCTCCACACTGTTTAGCATCCATGACTGGAATTGAAACACTCTTGTCTGCTCATTTTTGTCTCTGGACAGTGTTATAATTGCCTCTAATTCTGATCCAAAAATACAATATTACAGATCTCCCTGTTGTGGATGACTCAAGCACTTGATATTTTCTCTTTTGTTCCAAGTTAGAAGAACTACTGATGAGTTAAAAACCATTTTCCTCTTTCTGTGTGTGTGTTCTTGCAGCTGTAAAAAGTGCCACAGTATTGATTTTGGATTTAATTTGATAATTCGACTGTATAAATCTTTTGATCAGAAGTTGTATTAACATCCATGCCCTGCCAGCCTCTCCATGGTGTATCCTGTCCAGGTTCATTCTGGAAGCAGAGCCTTCTGGTGCAGAAAGCATTTCACACACACAAGAATCAAGGGGCAGATCTCCAGCTAAATTCCCCGTGCAGAGGAATGTTATAGTTGTCTTAATAGGACACTTCGGGACTTGGAGTTAACAGAGAAAGCCTTCAGCACCAGAGCTGCAGGCAATAAAAGCACATCAGCTTCCCCCCAGACCAACCCAAGGATGACTGGAAAACCAAGCCAGGCACTCCTGCTGTCCCTGCAGCTCCACTCAGCTGGTCCCACCCCAGAGCCAGCAGCTGAGTACCCAGGGAAGGCCACAGCAATGCCACCTCAACCTTGTTGTGTGAAGCATTTTGCTGCCCCCCTTTATACTTGGCAGCAAAACTCCCTTTGCACCTTCTTGATTGCTTCCATAGTTCTTGAGGCAGTGGCTGCAGCCTTTGTAGTAGCACCTTGAAAATCTTCTGTGGACTGTTATTGATGGTTCTTCCCCCTCCTCTTGTGAGCCACAACTCCACTGAGTTCATTTAAAAAAACCCATTCACTGAGGAAGGAAAATCTTTACAGTAACAAATGTTTAAAGTGTGTTTCTGTACTTCACTCTGCACCAGAGTCGTTCACTGCTGGATTAGGAAAATTCAGTTCCTGTAATTTAAAAATATATCAGTAAAAAGGTGCATGCAGTGGGACAGGCCTTTATTTAACAACCCTTTGTATCTTCCATACACTGTCGTATCCTTTTAATAGACAGGGGTTTTATTTCCTCCTGTGAGTCTCAGAACTGCAGATTCAGCTTTGTTGGCTCTGCTGGGCAACTGTGCAGAAAAAAAAACTTGTTTAACCTGTGCAATAAGTGATCGGTGGCTTATACAAAGTTCCTGAGGCATTTGTTCATTTTACAACACACCATAATTCTTCTCTAAAAATCCTGCAAATGCTGGTTCTGATTTGACCTCTTTGTTTGCCTCTGCTCCTGGCCTCTGCTCTGTATGACAGTCATATTTTATAGCAACAGTGCCTGGAATTTGGCAAGAGTTTGCTGAATGCTTGCCACTAGATGTGCTGCAAGTCTGGAACACAGCAGGAAAATTAGGGATTTCTAGCAGGCCAAGTGTCCCCAGCTGCTTTGGAGACATTGCAGTTGGTGCAATCCCCCATGTTCTTGTCCTTCTGAAGCACTTAACCCCAGTGTCAGTGATTTCAGTGACAGAGAAAACATTCACTGACATGGAAAGATCCTACATCATGTTCCACAATCTATTTCCTAGTGTGTATTAGTTGTAATATTCCAGATTAAAGTGAGTCAAAATACTGGCAAGTCCTGGGCAAAGTAAAAGCTGAACACAGCTTGTGGCAGAGAGTACAAGAAACAAACCAATTCAAGCAAAAGAACAGTAAAAAAATGAATAAATAAAATTGTGTATCACATCCAAAAGTTGGAGGTGGATTCCAGATGGAGCCTTTCCCACCCTGCAAAGCTCTCTTGCCCACATGTGCCTAGCATCGAAAAGAGAAAAACACATTTAAAGCTGAAAAGATTTGTTGTCACCTAAAATGTCTAATAAAATACAATGTTACATTTAAACTGAAAGATGAGATTGAGGCAGCTATTCATGCTGTTTAACTTCTGCATTCTGAGGCTAATCCTCCATTCCCTCTGTCATAAGGAAAAAGAAACAAGTCCTTCGGAATGATGCCTTAGAGCAGAACTCTGTCCCAGCCACTGTGGATTGTGCTGTGAAGGATGTTCTGGACTCCAGGAAGAGCCTACAAAACCAGAGGCACAGTAGGCAAACTCCAGGCCTGCAGACTGACATAAAAAAATAACTTTCCTCACATGAATCAGTCTGGTCGGGTCACATCCGAACATTCATCAATTTAAAGACTAAGTATTTAATGGGAAGATAATCCCTGCATATTTGACAAATGGTTTCGGTTTTTTATCTTTCTAGTGGGTATGGTGATCATGACAAAAGTAATTTTATAGTGTTTCACAAAGTATCCTGTAAAATGGCAACCATATTTTACAGTGGCTTTTATGACTGCTGGAACTTTTACTAGGAATTGCATCACAAAAATTGGCTAACATAAATATTGCAGTGAAGAGCTCTCACCACTTAATGCCAAAGTTAACTCTGCCAGTGCAGCCTTCATTTTCACATGGAAAAGGTCATTAGAATTAAATTTGTCCTCAGACTCTGCACTTAGCTGGGATGAAACACTGGCATGAAGTTTTGTAGCTCTCTTCAACCTGGAGAATCTCATCCCAGGCTCTGCCACTGTCAAGCAGCCTGAGAGGGTTATTTAAACCCTCTCTAATACAGGAACAGAAACAGAGATTTGGAGATTAACACATGGAATGTAAAATGGGTTTGTTCAATATTTACCACAGCAGGATCCTGTTTTGAACATCTGCAAGGCACCACAGCCCCTAAAGATAATGAGTAACACCACTCATGTTAACAGTCAGATCTCAGAAATTAAATTTGCATGGAAGATGGAGCATCATTAATGGCTGAACTGCACACATTAGATTTGCATTCATGTGAATGTTAAAGGATACTCAAGTGTGCTTGTACTTTCCCCATGTTATACCTTTCTTCTTTTTAAACTTTCTCAGATTTCCCCATTTTTGCTACTATTATTCTTTTCTCTTTAACACAACATTTGCAGACTTCATGTTTTGAGCTCTTTATGATGATTTTTTCCATTCTTCCCTTTCTTCTTTCACTTACTTCACTCTTCCCATGCCCCTTTTCCCTTGCTCATATAAACACATACTGAAATCCTCACAAGCCACAGCTTCCCTGGAGGTTACAGAGCCAGTGTGGAAGAACTGCTGCCTGATGGACACAGAGTCCCAGAGCATCTTGGAGCTCAAGGCCTGGCTTGGCATGAGCCCAGCTGTGTGTGGTTAACATCAGATTTGAATCTGCTGAGTAACGGGGAAACAACTAGAACAGGGGATTTATTGTGCCAAACAACTTCTGGCTCTCACTAACCCCCCTTTTCATTAAAGAAAATAAAATAGGAGTATTGATGTCTGTAGATGAGGACAATAAAGATGAGCCACAGCTGAGCCATAATGGTTTGCACACTCATAAACCCTCCTCAGTCTTTGTGGCTTCAGTGCTTCCCTGTGGGGGATACTGTTGAGCATGTGCTGGAATGCAATACCCTTGGATAATGGAGAGAAACAATTTTCTTTCTGCCTGCTGCTACATTTTAGGCATGAAGCTTAAGCTGTCTGGGGAAGCTGACAATTCTCTCTGCCAATAACTCAGACCCTTATGGAAAACCAAATGCTATTTTGCACAATCACTGGAAAGCCAGTGTGCATCAGATGAGGAGTTGGGGAAGGGAGGGAAGAGGGGCATTAGGTCTGCAAGTACCTGGCACAGGTATAAAGGTACAGGCAGGATTGGCATCAGTGTCTGCTTGGCCCCAGGGAAGCTGTAAGAAATTTGAGGATTGAGGACCTGATGTCCCAGCTTTGGCACCAGGTTCTGAACACCTGATTTCAGAGGCAGCTTCAGGCTTTGGGACACTGACAGGGAGTGACAAAAATCTGGCCATTGGTTCAGATCTGCTCCCAGCCTCAATGACTGTATCCACCCCAGCACTGTCATTGCTCAGGGCAGAGGCAGACCTTGGTCCAGCTGAAAGGTCCTGCTGCTGGAAACTATCAGTTCAGTCCTGTACTTTGAGCAGGTCCTGGCACCAGGGAGAGTATTCTACAAAGAACTACTTGGTGGTGAGAAAATGAACAGAAATTTAAAAAGAATTCTGAACACCTTCCTCTGCTTGAAGCAATTACTGAATTGTCTGTTATAAAAACAAAGGAAAATAACCTCCAAACTCTGATAATAGTCTTAGGTGCAGGAATTATGAAGGAGGCAAATGCCTCAGCCACAGTGACAGTCCTTAAAAGGTGGAAGATGCAAAACTTCACCTGGTGTCACAAGTGTGGAGATTGGCAGAGAGGAAGGCAGACAGTCAGTAGCCTTATTTCTCACAGTAACTGATTCTGAAGTGCTTGATTTGTTTTCAGTTAACTCGGCCCAAATTTGAAACTGTATTAAAGCGGTCGAAGTAGTACTTCACTCTGCATAGGAGTGAAAGACAACTGTTAAGTTTTTAAATGTCAAGAACAAAAAGAATGAAAGAATTTGTCCTCGTTCTAATGCAGCTCAAGGTCTTGCAATTCCAAGGTGTGTGGGAGAAATGAATCCACTGAGGGAGGAGCAGACCAGCTCACAAGTGGCAGAGAAACTGCAGAGGACCCAAAATTCACCCCAGACAGAGCAATCAGACTCTGCCCAGCAAAATTCAGGCTACAGTGGAGTTTATGGAAGGTGGGCAGTGCCTCAATTCCATAGGGAATAGAAATTATAAACTCAAGAGCATTGGCCAGGAGTGCAACTGAGATAAGTGCACAGCTTGATTATATACATGTTTTTCCAAATCCAGCCTATCTGACCCCATATGAAGCAAAAACTGCAAGTTCCAAAGGCACAGCTGAGATTCCCCTGAAGAAAGAAATCAATAGTATTAGCACAAGTCAGCTCTGCATGTTCCTGGCCCATATACTTTTAAAAATGAGATTATTAAATTGTTAAAGAGGCAAAGTTAGTGACTCCCCAAGGCTTCGTAGCAAAATGTGTGAAGAGATACACAAAGGTGACTTTAGACATTAAAAAGTCTAGGAAAAGGTCTGAAGTCTGGCCTCAAATGAAGCAAGTGCTGTTAAATATTGTCACCTAGGCCAGCAAGAGAGACCACACTGAGTGAGAGAGCACAGAGGGAGACAAGCAACAGCACACTGATGCCACCTGAAAGAACTGTCTGTCCTCTGCTCTCCTCTCCAACAGGAGATTTAACAACATCTGGAAACAACTTTGTAATAATTCCATTATTCTCTGGCCCACTCAGCAGCTTTCCTTCAAGATACTACAATTAAATAGACAATCTTATGTCTCAATTTATTTTTCTGGGTATGTAAATACTGACAAGCTCTATAGGCTGCTCCAAATTATGGGTTTAAGCCACTAATTTGAATTGTGGCTTCAGACTCCTGAGCAATATTTCTCATCATTCATAATCCAAAGTGTTGCAGGGAGAAAGCATCAAAGCAACAAGGAACCTGCACAGACAATCTGGACTTGTGTCCAGACTTCACATTGAAATAAAACAAAATTAAAATAAATTAAATTAGTTTTCTCACCCCTGAATCCCAGAAAGAAGGATAGAAGGGCACCCCCACCTGCCTCTTGCTGGCTTACTGTGATAAATTCCCTTTTCCTTACTGGGGGTAAATGCAAATTGTTGTGCTCCCTGCAAAATCCAGAGTGTGTAATTAAGAGCAGATGTTTCTATGCTGCTTTATGCCTGTGTGGTGACAGGGAAGCACATGAAGTACAATCCAGCAAAAGCAAGATGATATTTCAGATCATATGGGAAAGCACTGAGTAATGAATTTTTCTCAACTGCAGAGAAAAAATACAACTCCCTCCCTCTTTAAGTCACAGCATAAAGTTTACACTGATGAAGACAAATAGGACAAAAAATCCAACCTTAAGACAGGAACGTGGAGTGGTTTGATTAATTTTACCACAAAATTCCCTTGGGAAAATGATACATAACTTGTATTCTCTACTCATTTAAACAACTCAGACACTTCCTAAATGCAAAGTGCATATTCTTGGAAGAGCCTTTGATTAAAGTTCTCACATCAGTCACAGGTGTTAAAACATGAATACTTTGATGGAGACTAATAGAGCATAAGCAGAAATAAGTCATAGGAGATGTCAAAAAATTAACACCTTGCTTGGATCCTGTAAGGCATTCTGAATGAAAATTATATTTCAGATCTGGTTTAAAAAACTGTCTTATTGAATCAACCGTGAGATGATGAAAATGAACCAATTCATATTCTCTAAGGCCAAGATATCTGATCATTCCATGGAGGTGGAAGCAAACACCTGTATCCTGACACTTACATCTCCTGTAATCATGGGAAAATCACTTCTTGTGCTCTCTCTTGCACTGGTGCAGCAGGGGCTTGGGAAGGACAGAGACAGGAAGGAACTTCTGGCTTAATAAATGTAGGATGGATACAAACAAGAACTGTCTGGCACTAACAGGCTGTGCAGGAAAATCCCAGAGGAGACTTTGCTGGAGAGTCTTCAGAAGAGGATGATGAAGGCATTGGGGAATACACTCCAGGGAGCCATCCTGCAGTGCCAGGGAAATGGGCTGGTGGGCAACACAGGTGGATTTTAGCACCTTCAAGGCATGGGATTCTCTCCCCAGCAGCCATTCAGAAAACTCCAGAGAGGCAAAGTTATTTCCTACTCACATAAAATTCGTGTAGAGGAGTCAGAACCTCCCCTTTTCAGCATATAAATGCACAGGGTTGTGTGATCTTAATACAGAATATAAATAAACAGTGACAGAGATGCTCAACATACACACACAGTTACTGACAAGGTATTGTCCTCAAAGTATCTGAATGCAAAATGGGATATGGCTGCTCTGGATTAAATTCCTTTCCATTTTCAAGTTTCTCCACATTCTTCAAGGGTTGAACAAGGTTTTTGCTATTGCTTTACTCTTAGCATTAAAGAGCACCAATATGCATCCAATCCTTAATCCAAATGGACTTGCCCAACAATTAAAATCTGTGTTTAGAATAACGTTTTCATATCATGACATTCAGAAAGCAACCAAAGATTTTCACTGATTTTAAGCAGAAAAAGGAAATAATGTATTATTCAAGCTCCAGAGGTTACTTAATGCAAGATCAATTCTGTTAAGTGTTGCTTAGCAATGGATTATGAGTGCAGATCCTGAATATCAATGCAGGAGGGGTATGGCACCAATCCCTGGGAAAGTACACTTTGAAAAGGGAAAGCTTTTCCTGGTGAACCACAAATAAATAAATAAATACCTGCAGAGTTCCATTAAAAAAAATGAGGTCACATCTCCCTTACCTCTGGCATCATTTCTTGATCATCGAGACACACAGCAGGAACTTTCAGATCATCTTTTCTGTTTTCCAGGTAAGTAGCCAAAATCCTGACAGTCTGTCCCCAAACCCTGAGGCAGGGCCAGTTTTTGCAATGGCACAGGGTTAAATCAAGGCAACAGGATCAAGGCTTGGTCATAGTTTACTGGAAAAACTGAAATTTTCTTGGGGTATTTTGTGTCTGTAATCCAAGATATTGAGTTGTTCATATTCATTATATATATCCAAGACTTCTCATAGTGGTGGTGTATAATTGGAGTGAAGATACTATTGCTTGGCATTTAGCTGCTTCTTAATCAGATAAATAAAACAAGTTATTGCAGGAAAATCCTATTTTATCCTATATTTCATTTTTATATGGTGTGTAGAAGAAATGCCAAGTGGGACAGGCTCTGCTGGGAGAATGATGGAACATTGGAGGGAAACAGAGGAACAGGAGCCACGAAGACATGGGAGATTTGCACCTGGAAGGGAAGTTCCAAGGTGGGATTGCTTGGATTGGGATTCCTTGCACAGACTGGGCCTGCCTCACACATCTACAAACAATCTGCCCTGACAACACCCTGACAGGGCTCTAACAGTGCTGCTTTGGGCCAAATACAGAGCTCTGTGTCCTGAAGGTTGCAGTGCAGTTTGCCATGAAGGCTGCAAGACCTCCCCAAGAGTTACAGCCTCCTTTCATTACTTGAATGTCTTGATTTTTTTTTGTGTGGAATTGAAACAACATAGAGATATTTATCTTACACCATCATTAAATACTCCTGCACAGTTATTCTAAACACTGATTTTATTACCTAATATTTTTCTGTCATTTCAAGGACTTGCTCATAAGGTCGTTGTTCTGAAGATACCAAATTTCTTGGCATCTGTCTACACAACTCTTCTGGGACTTCAATGTTAATTTACCAAGTCTATCTTTGCAAAAGATGTAAATATATTAGAAAGTACTTATTTGACTCTCATTGATTATTGTCTAATTTGTGTGAACAGGCCCTGCTTGATAAAAGAATAGCTTTTGGGTATATTCCTTCCTAACCCTCCACTTCCCAGGCAGCTTGGGAAATCTTCCTTGTCTGTTTTTCTCCCCTCAGACTCAGCTTTATTTATGACTTCTAATTTTCTTTAAATGTAGCTTTAAATGAAGTACAGAATTATTTTGTGCATTTCTTTGGGGAACTTAGGACAAAAATATATGTGTTTGTAGGTGTGTGACTGTTGATCCTCAGATTGCCTTCCACTAGTAATTAGTCTATAAACTTTTCGGGACAAGGGCAGCCTCATAGTCTGTGTCTTTTAGAGCAAAGGGGTCCAGGAGCTGACTGTTATCTTCAGCCATAATATTCAAAACAATTACTGGTGTTTATATTGTAACATCAGCCAGGGGTTTCAGAATTCATACATAAAATATGAGACAGTCCTTGCCTGAGCCCTCACAGCAGAAGTTATTTCAGCAAAGTGCTTAAAACATGGTTATGACCTTGTGGGTAAACTTAGAGGCAGTTTTGGTATTTTCCTCTTGCAGATTTTTCTCTCCCGGTTTTATTTATTTCTTTATTGTTTGTTTATTTATCTTTAAAGGTTTTGCTCTCCAGCTGTGGCAGGGTGTTTAAGAGAAACACAGCAGTAAAAGCAGCTCAGGAGACGTGACCATCTTCCATCCTTGTAGCAACTTTGTTCCTTAGCAAGAGGGAGAATTACTTTCCTTTTTATTTTGGAAACATTTTGCTAAGGTAGAGTATTGGAGAAGCCTGATAGAGTATCTCAGCCCAACCATTAGTGCCTTCCTTCTCCCAAATTCTGCTGCACTGCTGAAATGTTCAGTAATTCACATTCAGAAATTCAATTAGAACTTTCAGAGAAACCTTCCTGCAGAAGGTTGCATGGTCTGACTGCTCAGGGCTCAGATAAGCAGCAGCAAACCTGCCAGCCTGGGGTTTTATGCACTTTTCTTGATTGGCAAACCCTACACAGCATTTATTTTCTTTTCAACTTTCATGAGCTTACAGATGGTTTTGTTTGGGTTAGGTTTGTTTTTGGGTTTTTTTTCCAGCAAGCTGCATTCCTTCCTTGTGACTTCAGACATTTTTCTTCCCCTGGAGTCCTTGCTTAGGCTACATTTTCCTTGTGTCTTGTGCCACAGGAAGGAAGTGGAAAGCTGTGCTGGTCTATAATGTGAGAGTACCAATTTGGCCAAGGAACCACAGTGGGTCTGTGCAGGGTCCTCTGCTGACTGAGGTGTGCTCAGCCCAAGGCTTGCAAAGGAGGGAATGATTAATTCTTTGATGGAAGGTTCTGGCTCAGGAAACTTAATGCCCATAACCACTTCTTTCATCCCCAGAACCACTGCTTTAATCCCATAACCACTGCTTTAATCCCATAACCACTGCTTTAATCCCCAGAACCACTGCTTTAATCCCCAGAACCACTGCTTTAATCCCCAGAACCACTGCTTTAATCCCATAACCACTTCTTTCATCCCCAGAACCACTGCTTTAATCCCATAACCACTGCTTCAATCCCCAGAACCACTGCTTTAATCCCCAGAACCACTGCTTTCATCCGCAGAACCACTGCTTTAATCCCAGAACCACTCCTTTCATCCCCAGAACCACTGCTTTAATCCCCAGAACCACTGCTTTCATCC
>JAJPCS010000204.1:257075-271711 GCA_021164005.1 Willisornis vidua nigrigula
TTCCAATGCTGAGGTATTTCTGCCCACCCTCTCTGCTCTGGGTGGAACAGCCCCTTTCTGAGGAGCTGAACCTCACTCTGTAATTATTAAGAAGTAGTTTCTTAACATTTCTGTTCATCTTCCACTTAATTTTCTTCTGTGGGAAACAGAAGCTCAACAGACTTTGAAATTTTAACATGTAATTCAGTCTGTTTTGAAAAGCTGTTATCACCTGTTTAACGAGTTTTACTATAGCAGGTCTCTTTAAGAGGCAAAGAGGGACTACTAACACTGAACATAAAGCTGCTTTTTGCTCCCCCAGCAGCAAGATTCACTTCAATCTCATGTTTGTGACTCCCTGACACAGCATTTCATAAGTTGGTTTATCTTCTAGGAATGGAAGTTGCTTAATGGTTACTAAGCTGCCCTTCAAGGAGAGTAAAAGAATTAATTGCTACTGAGCTAAAATATGAAGACATTTGCATTTAAAGAGTCCAGTTTAGTCTTAAGACTCCAGTAGTGACTAATAAATCCTCAGTTAGAGGCAACTGTTAACAGGGAGTTTTATCCAACTTTCCCATACGAATGGAAACTTTCCCACCATTACTTATATATGGCTGATCAGCTCTTCCTCTGCTCCCAAATGATACGATTTTGCAAATCTTCATGAAATTTCTGCTTGCTATTTTCAGAAAACCCTCTGGTTACTGCAGCAGGAGGAGTGTGCTCAGAGAGGGACACTCTGGGTGGCAGGGTCTGAGGGCAGGGGCAGTGGCAGTGGTGTTGGGTCAGTGCCCATGGCCTGAGATTTAAATGCCATCAGAGAGGAGCTGGTGTGCCAATAACCCCCTGCTGAATGCAACAGAGGATTGGAAGGGTCCAGTCTCCAAAGCAGCAAACAGTGAAGCAGCTGAAGCAGCAATACCTGCTACAACCTCTGCTGGCAGTGGGAAGAGAAATGGGTTCCTCACTGACCCAGCTTGCTGAGAGACAGGAGCTGAACAACTGAGGGCTCATTCTGGCTGAATGTCAGGCCCTTTTGGTGTTTGCAATAGAACTGCCTGTTCCTTGGCACAGCACAACCCCTGCCATGTCTCACCTGAACCCATGTCTGCTCTGAGGGGCTCATGGCAGGTTTTGTGGGCTGACAGGGGCTTCTTGGAGCAGAGAGGCAGCTGGAATCAGACGGCTGGAATCAGACAAGCAGCTGGAATCAGACAAGCAGCTGGAGTCAGACAACTGGAGTCAGACAGCTGGAATCATAGACACAGCTGGAATCAGAGAGTCAGCTGGAATCAGAGTCAGCTGGAATCAGGTGGAATCAGGGGCAGCTGGAATCAGAGACACAGCTGGAATCAGAGACACAGCTGAAATCAGACAGCTGGACTCAGGCAGGCAGTTGGAATCAGACAGGGAGTTGGAATCAGAGTCATCTGGGATCAGAGTCAGTTGGAATCAGATACACAGCTGGAATCAGATACACAGCTGGAATCAGGCAGCTGGATCTTACCAGTTATCTGCTTGAGGAGGAATCATTTGCACTGATTTGGACTAAGTTTTCACATTCCTCACTGCAATGATGTGCTGAGAGTGATGGAAACAGAGGGCTATATATCTAATTTTCTGTAACTTCCTTTCCATACCCTTTGTAAATCTGAACTCTGAATGCTACAGCGTGGCCAGCACATCTGGAACACCTCAAGAACCTGCAACTGGGGTGCTTCTGGCTGAGTCAAGCACATTCTTGACAGAACCATCAACTCTACAGTCTGTTCCCTATGACAATAAAAACACAACAGCTCCAGCAGTGGTTGCACATCCAGAGATTAAACTCAAACTCTGTGTTTACTCGAGATGTCTCACTGAATTAATCATCTCACTCTGTTAATTAACCCTGCTAAGTAGCATTAAATAACTCTGTGGGTTCTGATCAGCCATGGAACTTGGGTTGTTTGGTACTTCCTTGACTACAAAAGATCAGGCAGTGACTCCCCAGAGGGGTTTGCTGAGGGGGACTCTGAAAGAGCTTCATCTTGGCAAGGTGATTTATATTGGGCTGTTTACCATTGCTAATTTCGAGGTCAATAAAGCAAAGCAAAGAAACATGAGTTTGGACTCAGAAAACAGATTAGGAAAGCAAAGAACTGAACCCACTTTTACACTTGAAGCATTTGTTCCCTTTGCATAGGCAAGAAATTTGAACCTAACTCAGTGAGCCTCATATTATTGGTGAGCTTTTCTGCTCTCAGCAGTATCTACAAACACTAAGTTGGGAAATATTGCTCTTTCTTTCCTGTCCAGCTCCTTCTTACCAAACCAGAAAAAAAGGGCTTAGTTAATCCAGTACCAGCCTTTTTACCAGAACCCATTATCATTTTTGGGAATAATTGCTCCCCCAGAAGTCATTTGTTAGATACCAGGAATCTCCCATGTAGGAGTCCAACAACTGCAGTTATTTTCCCTTTCCACATCCTTTCTATCCTTTTGAGATATGGCTTATTACTGTTGGGTTTGTCTTTCCTTGTTGAAAATTCAGGTTTTTAGACTTTGTTCCTTTTCCTGTGGCTGTGAAGTCTCTAAGTAATTATTTTTGAAAGAAGCTTTTCTGCTTCACCTCTTTTGAATGGACTTTTTTAGGAAAAAAATAATGTAAAAATAAAGAGAACAAATAGTGGGAATCCAAACTGGCTTCTGTTGACAGCAATCTGTCTTGTTTGTGTAACAGGCCAGAGGAGGAAATAATTCTCAAATCTGTACCCCTTTCTCCTGTGCAAAAGTAGCTGAAAACCACTGGAAAGGAAAGGGAAAAAGGGGGAATGATTGGTGGGAAATGCACTAATCCATTTGAAGAGGGGAAGAGATTGGGTAACATCGAGGAATCAACAGAAGAAGAGTCGAACTGAAACCATTCCCTCGGGATGTTATTGAGAAGTTTGCCCCAGATAATCCTCCTCAAAGACTCCCTCTGTAAACACAGGGAGGTTTTGCCTCCTCCTCTGTGGGTGGGATGAAACTGTGGCTGCCACAGGCACAGAATTCCCTGCCCTGCCCGGGGCTGATGCCAACTCAGGAATTGGCAGCACTCCAGCAGAGGGACCAGGGCAGGACACTCCATCCTCCACCAGTCCTTGGGGGACAGCAGGCAAAGTCACTCCAATAAACCAGCAGAGCCCTTAATATCTCAGCCCCATCATCTTTACCCAGTGAGTCAGAAGGACAAACTTAAAGTTGGGATTATCTGGAACCCGTGGAACTGAAATAGTGGCATTTTATTCCCTCCACCCCAGGACTTGTAGCTCAGCACAGATGGCTTTGGCAGTGCCACTCCAACAGGGCTTTTCTTCCAGCTCTGCACCAAGCCATCTGCCAGGGTTATTCTTCTTTTGTCACAAAGGAAATAATGTTTCTTTCCCAGGCACAGCCACGGAGAAGGGTTTTTTTAAAGCTCCCTCTTGGTTTTTAATTACAATCCATTTCACAACCTCACACCCCGGAAAGGCTGCAGGAGGAATGAAAGATAATGCAGGTTTATACACAGGCACTGCAAATACACATTATTCACTCGGTCTAAGGAAGCAAACAAAAGTCCAAAACACTCCCTTGAAAAGCAAACAATGCCTCTTTTTAATAAATATATGTCTTCTTCAGCAAGGGATATTGTGTTTATTAGAAAATCACAGTTCTCAGGGAAGAAAAGAACATCTCCAGCCATTCTTTTCATTCCACATTTTATCTATATTATAGCCTCATAAGAAAATATTTGAATAATTTAATGAGGTTTTTTTTTGGTCACATTATGCACTTAGTTTTCAAAAAAAACCAATAAAATAGCATAACAGCAAAGTCAAAATAACATCATGTACAGCACCATCTGGAACATCAAATGACAGTATTTGAAAGCTTTGACTAAAACTATTTGCTACCTGCTGCAATCTGCAGAAAATACCACAAGAAATGATCCAGTTAGAGAAAGGTCACCACACAGACCTCATTCCTGCTGCAGTTTAGAAATGCACATCTCTGCTTCCCACTGGAAAAGGCATCCTGTTGGGAAGGCAGAGGAAGGGAAAATACAGACAGCTGTTTGTGTGAACCAACTCCAACCAGGAGGCCGTAAAAAGTAGATATTTGCTCTCCCCCCACCTGGTAGCCTGAAGGGGAAAGCACAGCAGGTCCTTTCCCACTCTGGCTGTTGGTCCTGCAGGGATTCCTTGGAGCTGCCTCAGCCAAGGGAGACGTGGGAAGGGGCTGGGGCAAAGCCAACTTCTGGTCATTCACAAATCCTGCTCTTGTCCTTTTCAGGCCTTGTTTTGCTTAGAATTGTGGCCATGCACTGAATTTGCAGAGTTGGATAGTTCCAAATCCAACTTTTCCTTCCAGAGCCTGTTGCCCTTTCTACCTGTGACAGGAAAGGTGACACTTCCCAGTGAGGATGCCAAAGGTTCCCTCCACTGCTCTGCAGCCCAAACATCTTTGAATTCCCTCACCAAATTATTCATGGCCTTGCTCCCAGCTTTCCCACCTCTTCCAGGGCAGCTATTTTAGACACAGTTTCTAATTGTCTCTTGGAACACAAGAGAAAGGTGTAATTAGATATTTGTTCCTGGCTGTGTGTATTCCAGCAGGAATGGTCTCCCTGGGCATTCTGTTATTATTTAAATTATAACTCCTTGGTATCTCCTGATTACTAGAGAGGTTATGTAGAGAATCTCATCCAAACATTGATTATCTTCCCAAAGGAAGGGTAGAGAGAAAATAATTCTTATTGTACACTGGAAAGCAAGAAAAGCCCATGTTGTATAAAATACATTTATTTTAGTACACAAACAGGCAACCACAACATACCAAATACCTCTCCAGCTGTTTGAATTTACAGTAAAGATCTTTTAAGTCATAGAAATAAATTCATAAACTTTCTAACTTGGGAAAATCTCAGCTGAGACACATCCTGTGGGCAGGATAAAGAATCCCCATGGCTGAGCAGCCACAACTCCCTCTGCTCCCCAGGCTCAGAGCAGGGCACCAGGATCACCCCAGTGCTGCCAAGGGGAGGCAGAGCAGACAACCCTCTTGCAGTTTCTACTGCTCCAGTCACCCTTAGCAGGTGATTTATAAGCTCACTTGATGTAACAGTTAAAACACTCATAGCAGATGTTGTGCAATGGCTTCAGTGTTTCTGGATGGAGCAGGGTAAGTCTGGACGGCAGGAAAAGAGAGGAATCTGTATTTCTGCTTCATGTTGGGTGGGCAAAGATGGCACAGCTGACTTGCCTCGAGTTCACTCAGATCTTTGGATCTGTTTTCCCAAAACCAGGTACATGAACTTAAATCCTGCTGTTTGTGGAAGCAAACACTGAGTGCTACATGATAGAGGAGTTTTGTAATGGCAAGAAGGACACTGGAGCCTGGTGCAACATTGTCATATGTGCTGGAGCGAATCCAGAGAAGAGCAACGAGGCTGGAGAAGGGACTGGAGCACAAGCCCTATGGGGAGAGGCTGAGAGAGCTGGGGGTGTTTAACCTGGAGAAGAGGAGGCTCAGAGGTGACCTCAGCACTGTCTAGAACTACCTGAAGGGAAGTTCTGGCCAGGTGGGGATTGGTCTCTTCTCCCAGGCACTCAGCAATAGGACAAGGGGGCACGATGGGCTCAAGCTCTGCCAGGGGAAATTGAAGTTGGAGAGCAGAAAAAGATTCTTTGCAGAGAGAGTGCTCAGGCATTGGAATGGGCTGCCCAGAGAGGGGGTGGATTCCCCATCCCTGGAGGTTTTTAACCTGAGCTTGGCTGTGGCACTGAGTGCCATGATCTGGTAAAGGGACTGGAGTTGGACCAAGGGTTGGACTCAATGATCTCGGAGGTCTTTTCCAACCCAATTGATTCTATGATTCTATATCTGTGTGAGAACTTTGTATGCCTTCACCTACTGCTCTTGAATCTTACATTGTGATTCAAAATCCTGTCTGAATCAGAGCTTAACCAGGCTGTATTTGTATTGGCATGCTCTGCCTTACACACTCCTCTGCAAGCCCTGGGTTATTGCATTGGCTGAGCTCCTTATTTTTAATATGTTTGAGGAGAACAGGACTTGGCCACTTTGAAGGCAGACTGAGACAGCCAAACACCAGGAATCATCCATGAAAGTGTTTGCATTTGCAAAGAGAGGAGCCTAGTAGGGATTTGCACCAGTACTTAAGAAAGTTTTTTAATTCCCAGTGCACTTAAAATCCCTTTCTCTGTGGCTATCTCTGCAGGGAGTGATGTGAGCCCTTTCTTCCCTTGGACCAGCAGGACAGGAGGCTGCTGGAGGTGGGGCAGCTCTCCCAGCACAGCCTGTGCCTGCTGAGAGCTGCTGGATCTGCTTGGGCTCAGCCCCAAGCTCATCCTGGTGCCCTGGAGCTCAGTGTGGCTGAACCCTCCCTGAATCCTGATCCCTCTCCCACTGAACTGGAGCTGCAAACCCAGAGAGAAATCTCTGCAGGTTGCAACACGTGTAGAATAACTTGACCCTTGGGTCTTCTGCCTCTAAATGAGAGCAAGACCTTAATGTACCACGGTGGTTTAATGTCAGATTTTAGTGAGCTATTAGAAAGGGGAGTTGCATTTTGGAAAACTGAAATCCACATTCAGACACGGTTTTTGCCCACAGTGTCACCTGACGTGGGTGGGGAACACCTTTCCTCTGACCAGGTCACTGACCCAGCACAGCTGACTGCAGAAAGGGGTCATTTATCTTCGTTTCTCTCACAGTAATTTAGAGCAAGACTTGGGTTTGCTTTTTAAATCTGCCTAGTTGATGCTGTTGAGGTTCCCCGTGTGGTATCACAACACAACCTGCTGAACCTGCCTGCTCAGTCCTCTCTCCTTCTGTCCCACTGGCACAGCTGAACAGCCCAAGGAGCCTCTCCCTGAAGACCAGGGTGACCCTTCCATTGGCTGGTGCAGCTGAAGGTTCCAAAAGCACAACCCTGTTCTCCTGGGGGAGTTTATTGTGGGAAAGAAAGGCTATGCTTGGGAAACTCAAGCAAGAGAGAAAGGAACCTTCTGCACACACACAAAGAAACAGTCTTTGGCAATGTATAGCTCAATTTCACAACAAATTAAAAAAAGCTCTTAGAGATATCGAGTCCTCTGCGTGTGGAGATAAAGGTATTAACTTTCTGGACCACTTTTTGGACAAAGGAGTTCTGGTTTTGTCTGTGCAGAGACACTTTATCCCTCTGAGACACAGGAAAAAAAATGAGTGTGACAAGCAGTGGAACTTTTTTTTTCCCTTCTGATGAAGTCTTTGGGGATTCACTCAGAGAAGCAAATAAAAAGTGCTGAGAGGTTCCTTTGGGGTGGCCAAACACACAGCAGGGAGTGAGGCTGCTCAGCACTTTGCTGCTTCCCAGGAGTTTGCCTCTCTCCAGGTCACACAGTGCTGTGCTGAAAGCCCATCCTATTAAAGTGAGGGATTATTCACACACACACACAGACCCCCCTGCACTCAGTGGGGGGCTGAGGCATCTCCTCGAATTTGCAACAGCTGCACAACCCCAAATTAATGCTCTGCAACTGCTGCTCTGCAAGACTTGGCTTCCTTACATCCCAAAGAGCAATGTGGTCTCTCAGCCTTCAAATTCCCTGAGTTTTCTAGAAAAGGAAACAAAATTAACACCATCATTAACCACTCTTGGCACAACTGGAATTTTGATGCCCCATTAAAATTTTTATTCCATCTGCCACTGGTGGGTGTGAAACTACATAAACTTTTCCACATTTATGATTTGTCTATACAGTGATTTAATATACAAAGGTATTTAATTTACCTGGTGCCGCTAAAGTCCAGTTTTCTGTCCAGTAATCCACTCTCCCCACTCTTTCCCTGCACATATAAACAAGTTATGGCACTTCTTTGTTGCTGCTTAGAGATGAAATTCAACTCCAAGAGAGCAGCAGTGAAGTTGTTTTGTCTCAGCATCCAACAGCTTCTGCAGCCCTCTGTTCAGCACTGATGTTTTTTCAATTCCTTACTCTTATTGAAGAGAAGGGACCATATCCAAACAATCACAGGTTGGTCCCTTTTCAAGGAATTTCTTATTTTCATGTCTTGAAAATAGCTTGTTGGTGGTGCTGATCATGTACACTCACATCTGTGCCCCAGAAAGGGATGGCACAGAGAGAGGTGAGTCAGGAGGACTCATTGCTGACCTGCAGGTGATTTCTAGGAGATCAAAGCCCCTCTAAAGCTTTTGGTTAATGACTCCAGAGTCCTAGAAAGGCTGCCTGGAAAACAAGACAGAATAAAAGCCCAGCAGAGCTCTGAGTGGGAAGAGAACTTTGGGAGGATGAGAAACCTTGACTGGAAATCCTCAGGGTGAGCAGCCACTGGTTGCCAAAGCTCCAGTCTGGCCTTAGGCTGATTTCTTAGACTCATAGAATGATTTGGGTGGGAAGAGACCTTGAAGATCATTCAGATCCTGCTCCCCATGGGCAGGGACACCTTCCATAGCCCAGGTTGCTCCAAGCCCCATCCAACCTGGCCTTGGACACTTCCAGGGATGAGGCAGACCCAGCTTGTCTGGGCAACCTGTGCCAGGGCCTGCCCACCCTCCCAGGGCAGAATCTCTCCCCAATATCCCATTTAACCCTCCCTCTGTCAATGTGAAGCCATTCCCCGTGTCCTGTCACTCAATGCTCTGTTCCAAAGTGCTTTTCCATCTCTCTGGGAGCTCCTTTAGGCCCTGGAAGGTGCTCCAAGGTTTCCCAAAGCCTTCTTTTCCCCAGGCTGTCCCAGCCTGCCCTCATTTAATGTCTCTGCTGCAGATCAGGCTGGCCCCAAGTTAAATGACTCCCTCCCAAGGAATGATGGTGTGGAGAAGGTGGGTGAGGACCTCCCATTTGCCACCAGCTGTTCAGGAACACTCAGGTGTTTTTCTAAAGCCCAGTTTGCTCTCTGACAACAAGGCCCAGAAATATCTTTAAAAAAGTAAAAGAAAACTTGCTCAGTGTCTCAGAAAAGCACAGGGTAGTTTTCAAATTCTCAGTTCTTGCAACATTTCTTAGGCTTCAAAGCACTTCCCTTTAAAGATCCTCAGCTCCCCTGAGAACCTAAGCTGTCATTATTTTTAAATGCAAATCTCTGTCTTCTGCACTGCTTCGATTCCCTGATCCCCACACCAGTAACTTCTGATAGCTCAGAAACCCGAAAGGCAACACAACTGAACCTCCTTGAAAATGGGTTTGCAAATCCCCAAATATCTTGCAGTTCTGGGGAGCTCGAGCCTCAAATTATTTTAGAAATTATTCTTTGTGTAGTTTCAATCATCCTGAGGACAAAGGGAAGAGGGAGATACTGAGAATAAGAGCAGCAGATGCTGCAGTGAGGGGAGCCAAGGAGCATCCTCATGACACACAGTGTGGGGGAGAAGCAGGGGCAGTGAACTCAGATGGCCTTTCTATTATACAAGAGGCTGATGTCACCCTCATTAACAGAGTTCCTAATTCTGGTGCCCTTTCTAATCACCCATGTGCCTTCCTCTGCAGTGCTCCACACAGGAAAATATTCCAGTGGCACTCAGGGCCTGAGAGGAGGAAACTCCTTTCTCTTGAACTCTGTTACTCAGTATTAATCTTCGAGGGAAAACAAGTGATTAGAAGAGCTTGATGATGATTCTGCCATCACAAATGAGAGGGCAGAGGTAGAGAGAGAACCCACAGACTTGTTTTCCCTCACATCAGCCCCCAGTCGAGGCAAGTCTATTAACACTAATGTTGTTTTCCTGCTTTGCTCCAGTCTTTATCTTTGCCAGACCTTTGGGGGTCTTGGCTGTGGGACCTCTGGGTGGAAAGAGCCTTTGGACATTATGATGTCATGAAGGTAAACTTGAGACAGCCCAGTGATGCCTCTGCCAGACCCTCAGAAGGTGTTTATTGATGGCAGCTGAGGAGTCTGCATTGTCAAAAATCAATAAAAAGAGTTTAAAAAACCCCTCTAGTGGGAGAAGAAATGGATCTACTTTCATTTTAAGTATTGCAGTGACTTTCTGTGAGACCTGAGCTCCATTCGAGACCAAAGGGTTTGAAACTGTTCACCTTTCAAGGAGGATGTGACTCCAGGACAGCTTTCCACACGGGGGATGTGTCTCAACAGATCCATCTCCCTGTTTTGGGAAAGGATTTGAGGATGTGGGGCTGGGAATCCCGAGGCTGACTTATCCATTTGAAATTACTAATGATTTTTGTTACTAACATGCAGAAGAATGTCTGATTTATAGGAGAAGGCACCTTGGCATTACTGCAGATGGAAGTGGGAAGGGGTCATTAGAAGCAGTCAGAGACTGAAATCATGAGGAAAATAATCCATTTCTTTTCCTGTCACACAAAATTATAAGATTATGTATTGTAAGAGCTGCTGTTTCAATGGTTAGAATTAGACTCTTTAGAAAAAGTCATTACACAAATCCCACAGCGTGGAGGATTTGGGTTGACAGAGAATCCCACAACTTCTGAAAGCCCTTTTTGACTTGGACTCAAATATCCTGCATCATCCTTAGAGAGCTTAGAAGTGCTTCCTCCCAGGAAAGGCCACACACAACTGCAGAGCACCAACACGCCCAAACTGACTGATTTTTTGCACCCATCACTCCTGCAAAAGAAAGAATTACTTTCCAGGCTAAGAGAGTATAATTTGGTAAGACATTAGAAGTCTGTAAAGCAAAGCAGCAACCTTTAAATACTAAATATTTGCAGAACTTCCAGCAAATAGACTCTTCTGGCTACAGTGATTACCTGCCTGCTGAAATGTTTGCATACCTGCCTGGTTTCAGTATCACCCTCTGCTCAGTGTGAAACAGTGTTAAATCATTTCTCAGTGCAATCCTGTAGAGGACAATTGCTCTTTGAGCTACAGCAGCTAAACCCAAGATTAATTACAGAGGTGAGAAGGACTGGAAGGGCAGCACTGAACGGGGAAGAGTTTGCCATTGTAGTGACTGTCATGGTTGTAACCGGGAGGGGCTCCAAGGTTGGATTCCAGGTGAGATCCTCACAATTCCCCCAGAGGAGAGTCCAGTGCTTGGGGCAGGATGGAGTTGTGAGCACCATCATATGGCACAGGAGGAGGGCAGGAATATCTGCTCAAGTGACTTCTCCTTTCCAGAGCTGTCCAAGCACTGATTTGGGTGTTTATTTAAGTTTATTATTTCCCCAAATCCAGCTTTAACTTAAGGCTTCTACTCTTTCCCCTTGGTTACACCAAACTGCAGCACAACCAGCACCTTCAGCCATTCCCAGAGCTGCTCCAAGAGGGAACAGGAGCCCTGTGGAGCTCTCAGCAGTGTCTACTCTGAAGAGAGGATTAACTGACAGAGTCCCACTGCTCAAACCCTATTTACTTGACAGGTATTGACTTCAAAATTCTGAATCTTTTCTCTGCAGGGACAGCTCTGATTATGCCTTTTGTCTCTCACATTGGTAGACAGCAACATTCTGGTGACAAAATGATCAGCTGGACATTCTTGCAGTACAGTTTACTGTGCAAATTGCTGCCTTATGATGTCCTAGGCCAGAGGAAATAAATAGGTCACACATCCCATTTTTGGAACTTTGTACAATCATTAAAACTTATGCCGAGTGGATATTAAATACCACTTTGTTTTGGCATCCAAATCACTCCATAAAGCTGAAGTGCAGAGATTTCTGCCTCCAGTACTGGTGCATTAGGAGTTTCACACACATTTATTCTGCTAAAACCTTCTCACAGGCTTTTTCATGTGCAAGGTCCTCTCCCTTCTCAGCCTCCCTCTCTCATTCCTGCTGCTGACATGAATTTCTTCTGCTTGTCAGGTGCAACTCCTGGACACAGAATTCTTTATCTGTCACACCTTGCAGATGGGCAATTAGAGATTAATAATGATATACCAGTTGGAGCTTTTTTGATTCCTAATTCAGCATAACTCTTGGCTCATGGCCACGTGGGTGTCCTAAAACACTTATAAAATGCTTGGGGGCTGATGTTAATGTAAAGGTTTGGAGTCATGGAATAAATGACTGAATTCCCATCAAGTGACCTCATTGCATTTTAGAACAAATATAATTTTACTTTCATTTAAAAATATGTTTTCATCCCAAACCTGCACATGGAGGGTTTCAGGGTTATTTCCCTTGGAGGAATTGGCCCTGGAGCTGTTTTTCCAGCCATGATTTACAGCAGCCCATGTCCCAGGTGTCTTATTCAGGAGACAGATATGCCACAAGAACAGTGGCAAACGAGTTCTGAAGCAGGGATGAAATGCACCCTCTGAAGGTGCATAATCTACATCCAAACAAACAACTTAGTAAACAACAGAACAGCCTCAAACACTGAGGATTTTAAGAAATGAAATACCTGGCCTGGTGGAAAGGCAGCAGAGGGACAAGCTGAGCAGTGAGGGCACACACAGGGCACTGCAAGCAGAAGTTACACACTTACCATTTAATTGGGATAATTTTGCCTCTAATGGCATGTTAAAGTCAAGTGTCCTCCAAACCAGAAATGTGTCAAAACTGTACAGCAGCAGCACTCAAAGAGCAGAGATCTCAGAGATCTCTCTGTCCCTCTTTGTTTCCCTTGTACCACAGGGAATTGTTTTTCTGCCCAAGCATCTTGTTCCTGAGGGACCCCTGGAGGAGCCACCCAGCCTGTCCCCTGTGCCTCCAAAGGTGCCCCGAGCAGGGGGCAGGTGGCTCTGAGCATGGCAGAGCTGCTGGGGTTGCACTCAGGGCTCTCACATTCCCCTTGTTCTGGGAATATTTCAAACTCAGCTTTGCTCTGAGCATTACATTGGCCTGGAGGTGAAGTGGCTGGCTGGGTTTCCTTGGAGTGAGGCCAGTTGGCTGTTAAGGAAGGTTTTGGACATCCTGAGTGATGCTCCTGGTCCTGTCCTTTTATGACACAAACTGAGCTCCTTCTGGGAGCTGTCCTGCAGCTTGGGAATGTATTAGAGGTGTTAGTTGAACAGCTTCTCCCTCCCTTTTCCTCCAGCTCAATGGTCTTCATTCTGATTTAAAGCAGTTCAAAAAGCCACCCAATATCACCAACCTCAAGTAAAAGCTTTAGCCAAGGACTGTGCAGATATCCCAGTGCCAGAGTGAATCAATGACCTGAACACTGTCATAATACAATAATTTAAAAAAAAAAAGGCCAAACTAATGGGCAAAAAGCCTTTAGGTAATTAGGACCCAGGTGAAGTTGAGCAGCTCTGTGCTGTCCCATCAGCTGGTGAACAAGGTGAGCACTCCCAGAGCAGGCAGTGCCAGATCCAGCACCTTCTCCCACCCCCTGCACCATCACTCTCACCACAGCCTGGATTTCCTCTGAAATAAAACCCACAAGCCCAAAACAAGGCCATTAAGTAGAAACTCTCCTTCCTGATGGAGCAAAATATTTTAAGTGCATGAATATTCCTCCAGAAATGTTGACCTTTTCTGCTGTTCAGATCCAGAGCAAACCCCCATTTGGAAGGTTTGCCATCCCTAATGAGACAGAACTGCTGTCCCCTTCACAGATCCTTGCAGCAGACCCAACCAGCCATGTGTGATGGCAACACTTGGGAAACAAGGCAGGTTAAAACACTGTGAGACTTCTCTCACCATGTTGGAACAATTCCTGATTAAAAAACATTCTTTCCATGAAGCTCAGTAGTTTATTGTTTATTAAAATGTAGAGATCAATAGGTTTGCTTAATATGTGTTGCCTCTGGGTATGAAATGCCTCCATAAAGTAGAATTGCTATAAGCTGTGTGCTTGATACTCAAATGAAAATTTTAACCTTTCAGGAGGAAAAAGCCACCCTGGTTTCCCCCACCCTGGCTCCCCTCAAGAATCCACTTAATCATATTTTGAAATCTAATAAGGTTCTAGGAGTGATAAGAGTATGCTGGGTTGCAGCAATGGAAGGGAATGGATTATTCTAACCTTTAACAAGGGGAAATGTGAAGGGCAATTAATTTGTGAGGCTGGAGACAAAATCCCAACTCCTTTAAGTCTACATTTCATCTTCTACTGAGATTGCAAAGCAATCTGCTGTTTCACTTCCCCCAGCAGCAGCCTGGAGTTCCAGAATCACAAAACAAGATGAACCCACCCATAGAAATTAAATTAATAATTGTGTGATATGTCTTAGATAAGAGGAGAGAGCTCCAAAGAGAGACAGGGCAAGGCTCCTGCCCTGAGTTCTGCACCACACAGAGCAGATGATTCCCATGGTTCTTCTGGTTCTACATGAAGCCCATGAACAGAGGA
Source organism: Willisornis vidua nigrigula (assembly GCA_021164005.1). NCBI lineage: Eukaryota > Metazoa > Chordata > Aves > Passeriformes > Thamnophilidae > Willisornis > Willisornis vidua. Next base: position 271,317 of record JAJPCS010000204.1, read on the forward strand.
ATCTCCTCATCTGACAGTTCCCAGAGGGTGAGAGCACAAGTGCCATTGAACCTGTGTGAGAGCAGAGCAAATGAAATGCAAATAACCACTTTGAAAACTGGTTCTGACCCGTGTTTTCATTGCCACCAAAGGCCACTTCTCAGGAGAGGCTTTGATCAGGCAGGCTCAGTGATGGCTTTGATAATCCCCTTTCTCAGTAAACTGCTCTTTTGTTGGCAGCACTCTGGGATTGCCTGTGCCCTCCTGATTAAAAGTTTCCATCACTTCAGTGGGATGGAAACATCCACCCACTGTTGGAGAACACCCACAACGTGAGCTGGACAGAAAGGCAGGAGGGAAGGGCTGGGGGAACCTGGTGTGGGGCAGAGGGATGGTTTGGGGGTGCTGCAGAAAGG
>JAJPCS010000204.1:271721-316604 GCA_021164005.1 Willisornis vidua nigrigula
GTGCTGCAGAAAGGCAGGAAGGAAGGGCTGGGAGAACCTGGGGTGGGACAGAGAGAGGGTTTGGGGGTGTTGCAGAAAGGAGGAGGAAAGGGCTGGGGAGAACCTGGGGTGGGACAGAGGGAGGGTTTGGGGGTGTTTCTTCTCTTCTCTGGCTTTGCTTTCCAGAGCCAGGGAAGGTGCTGAGCTACAGAAAACTCAAGTCACTCAAACCCTGAATTTTCAGAAATGGAGTGGAGGCTGCTCTTTGTAGCACTATGAGCTATTTTCTGGTGTGTTGTTGGCTACAGTTGGCAACAGATTTGTCTTCTGTGGGGTTTTGTGGTGGTTTTTTTTCTTTTTACACAGCCCAATTATGCAATAAGCTTCTGATATTTACCCTATTCAAGTCACTAGAAATGTGTGACAGGCTTAAAAAGCAACATGAGTGAGCCCTTTATTATAGATATGGGGAACTGTCACAAACCTGCACCTGCTGAGACAGCTCCTGGAATAAATGTGTTTGCATCTCTCTGTTTCAGATGCATCTTTTACCTTGGCTTCTCCTTTGGCTCCTCTCTGGGTTGAAACCCCCCTGCATCACCTTTGGGTTGGATTCTTTACAAGCCAGAATTGTCAGATTTTTTTAAGAGCTGGAAGACAGGAAGAAGATGGAACAAAATGATTTTAAAAGCTTGGGAAACTTTTTGAAAAATTCTGATGCAAAGAGAAGGGAGAACAGAAGGAAACACTGGGGAGGGTGAAATGTGAATGTTGGACTGTATTAAATGAGCAAAGATAAACCTTCTCACTGAACTCACACATGGCACTTAATCAGTCTGTACACAATTTGATAGGCATCAGAGCAACCTGGATATCAGCAACACCCTACAGTCATTGCTAGTGGAGAAGAATTTTAGGTTTGTTTTGGGGCTTTTTTCTCTTTAAAGCTCACTGTCTTTAAGAGTTTAGGCTTATTCTATGCCACATTCAATTTAAAAAAAATATTTAAGATTCTGATGATATTAAAAAGTTCAAATCTAAAACATTTCATATGAGTACAACTGTAATTCTGTTTTTCCATCCAGCTACTCTGTAGTTTCTAGAGCTGATCCTTCACAGAATATAAAATGTCACGACAGATTGAAATGGCTTCAGGCCCTTCTCTGTCCTCTGCAAACAGAAACAGTGACCAAAGAGCCACAGGACAGGAGGATGCAAATATGGCAAATCCTCCCCTTGTTTCACACCAGCCATTTCTCTGCAGTTTTGCTCGGGTTGGCTTAGCTCAAGATCTCACCTGGGAAGCATCAAACTTCAGCACTGTGAAATTTGGCTTTTGTGGCTTCACTGGAGGAATGACCCAACCCATTGCCCACGAAGTGCTCTCTCAATGGATTTAATGCAGCTTTGCAAGCCGATTGTGCAGGGGTGGGAGCCGAGGTGTGTGATCAGGAGGGCACAGGAGGCAGGTCAGAGGCAGCCCTGGGGGCACCTCTCCTGCCTCATTAGTTCTCAGCCCTGTTAATCTCAGATGCTCACTTGGCTCTGTGACCCTCCCACGTTCCCATTAACACTCCCCTCTTCCACATTCCATTTTCCAGCTGGTTTTCCCTGGAACTCTGCTGCTCTCTAGCTTTCAAAACTCCCTGTATCCCCAGCCTTCCAGAAATGTTTTCCTCACTGATTTCCTGTCTAAATTAAGCTGAAAACATATTATTCATGTGCCAGGCAAAGATGCCACGTTTCTTTTGCAAGCTTTTCACAGGCAGGAGCAGGAATTGCCCACCTCTGGCAGGAAGGGCATCAAAAGCAATTGATTTCCCGGGAGCAAAGGTACAGTGGAAGGACAAGTATTTACATCACATGGGAAACATGAAGGCAAAAATCATGGGCCAAGTCCCACGTGTTCACTGCTTTTCCTGCTCACTGCAATGATTGCTGTTACTCCCTGCACACCTCAGCAGCTCATTTATCCATCCAGCAATATGAAATCTGGGGAATGGGTGCTCCTCTGGCTGCACAGACATGGAGCAGCTCTCAGTAGTGGCTTGATCTGTGTGTTCTACACAGCTTCTGGTGCCACTGACCATCAGATCTGGGACAGCTTCTGATACCACTGACAATTGGATCTGGAACAGCTGTTGTTGCCACTGACCATCAGGTCTGGAACAGCTGCTGGTGTCACTGCCCATTGGATGTGGAACAACTTCTGGTGCCACTGACCATCAGATCTGGAACAGCTTCTGATACCACTGACCATTGGATCTGGACCAGCTTCCCTCTGTGGCTTTGGCCTTTCAGATCTGGGAAGGTCCTTTACCAGGCACAGATTCAAACAGTGCTGTCAGTGGGTAAGGGAGGGGCTGATAAGAATGTTGTGGGCAGTGACTTGAGAATAAAGAAACAGAAAAAAAGAACATTTAGCCTGAGTATGGAGGTGCTGTCATATAGAAGAGGCAGCTGCTCCCACAAGTCTGGATGCTCTTGGGAAGGAGTTGCAGCTGTGCTTGGGGAGCTCCAGGGGCTGCATGGGCAGGACAGTGCTGTGAGACCCTCAGCCAGCCTGGGGACAGCAGGGACAGTCTGTGAGACCCCCAAACATCCTGGGGACAGCAGAGACAGTCTGTGAGACCTCCAGACAGCCTGGGGACATCACAGACAGTCTGTGAGACCCCCAGCCAGCCTGGGGACAGCAGGGACAGTCTGTGTGACCCCCAGACAGCCCAGGGACAGCAGGGACAGTCTGTGAAACCCCCGGACAGCCCAGAGACATCATGGACAATCCGTGAGACCCCCCAGACAGCCTGGGGACAGCAGGGACAGTCTGTGTGAGGTGAGGTTTGTAGGAGAGTTCTGGAGTGGCTGAACACCCTCCACAGTCCCAGAACAGGGGCTGGGAGTTTTATCTCAAGATAAAGGTAAACCCTCGAGTGAATCAGCCTTTTAAGGTAACATTTTCATAGGAAAGGTCTGAGGCTTGGCCAGCTCATCAAAGGAACATTTCAGTAGGGCTCTGGTCGTGCCAGTGGCTGCCCCACCAGGATGGGGGCACCTCTCCCTCCTGCACACCTGAGGAAACACTCCCATTCTCAGCTCCATGTGCTCAAAGTTATGGTGATGACTCAGAAACCACTGGGATCTAAAGGCCTGTGATCAATGAACCGACTTTGATTTCACAGATCTAAAGGCAACTTCAGAAGCCTGAACTTAGGAGAGAGGGGCTGTCCTTTATGCAACCAGATTTGTCAGCAAGGGAGAGCTCTTTGATCTGGTTCACTTTGCAAAGGCTTCTCCTGCCCTCTCCTCCCCCCCACAGGCATCTCTTGGGACACAGATCCAGCCAAGGCTTTGAATTCTGTTCATTTTCTTTGACTTTTCTTGTGTGTTCATCCCCTGTTTGAACAATTCATGTGAGAGCAAAATTCCTCTTTGCTCACAAACTCCCTGTGAGAAGCAGAGCTCAGTTTTGTGTTTGGTACCTGAATGTTGATTCCTTTAGACACAGGGAAATATTTAATTAGGAGCATCAAGTGTGGAAAGTGCCTGGTGCAGCTCTGCACTCACCTGTGACAGGTGGTGCCCACCTGGGCCAGCTGTGGTCAAGGAAGAGGAAAAGCCTGGATGATACCTCAGCAAACATGTGACCATGGACATCCACCCCTGGCTGAGTTTTGTAGCACAAAATGTGCTATGAAAAGGCACCTGAAACTTGGACCAAGGGCTTACATGGATGTCCCCCCCTCTCCTTTAGTCCTTTCAAACAGCCAGAGCATTATCTGGATTCCTGCTTGCTCAGCACCATTTGGGAGCTGAACGGCTCAGAATTCAGGCCACGGGTTTGTTTATCATTGACTGGAACTGAACCAGCAACAATTCTTCTATTAATCATTGCAGCTACAGAGCAAATGCTCCCAGAATTCCCACTTGGCCAAAGGCTTTGAGGGTCTCCTGGTAGGGACAGACTTGGGCAAAGACATGAATAAAAAGAGCTGTTTGCAGCTTGGAGCCTTTAAGGCAGCCAACAGTGCCCTCTTCGGGGTTCTTGCTGAATTCCTTCAGTAAACCAGGTGTTTGCAAACTGTGTGTTTTGCCACTGCTTTATCCCTCTGCATGTGCTTGCAAAGCAGGGTGGGTGCAGCACTAAGCACCAGTGGGAAACAAACCCATCCTAAAATAGCTGTTCTAATTGTTGCTTTCAATATGAGGCACTGGCGGGTATCAGACAGACTACCTGGATCTCTAGACCCCAACTCATCACATTTATATCCAATATTAAGCCAAATAAATATTTCCAGCTGAAAATAAATTACACAGTGAGCTCACCAGATGCTGGTTTGGATGCTAAAAGACTCAGGAATTGGTTTCAGGTTCAATATCACAAACCAGAAGTTCTCCAGACTTATTTAAAAGCCCACAAATGCCCCTGTGCCCATCACTGACAGAGCCCTGTGAGCCACAACTGGCTCTGCCTTCATCCCTCTCTAACTCAGAGAAGCTCCTGCTCCACCACGACCTAGAAAAGCATCTCAGCAATCCTGAATCCCTGCTTTAATTTCCCTTGAACTACACTTTCAATGCCCTAGTCTGGCTTTTTGCCACTTGGGTCTGTGCTATCCCAAATCCTCTTTGCAATGGGAAGTCCTGAGAGAGTTTCCTGAGGTATTTCTGAGCAACTCTGCAGGATTCACTTGAGGTTCAGGTTTAAACTCCAGCTATGGTAAAACAACTACGAACACTCAAGTTTGTAAATCAGACCTTAATTCTAAAAGTTTGCAAAGCTTAATTAATCACAAGAGCAGCTGCATTGATCCTACAGGTGTACTCAGCACCACTGAAACACCAGCAAGTAACTGGTGGAGGGTGACAAAACAAATAGCAACAAATAATCAGAAACCAACAGATAATGCAGAGTGATGAAAGATAAATTAAAGTTTGATAGGCACAGCTGAAATTTAGGGGGAAATAATCACAAATTCACACACCTAATTCCAAATACAAACCCCCTGGAGCAACAGTAACAGTGCTGTGACTGTGACTGTGCAGGAATCAGTGTGAGGAAGGGCAGAGGTTAATAAAGGGAAGGAAAGGAGGAAACATCAGAACAGGTGAGATTGCTTGAGATAAAAGAATAAAGGGGCTTAGTTGGTTTTTCTTCAGGTTTTGGAGATCAAGATGAAATAGAAACTCAGGATTTTTCCCTTGTGTGAAGAGAAATAAGAAAAATCAACAGAGAACTACTGCAGCATCAAGGATTGCTGATTAATATGTAATAATGCATTTGGGGGATGGATGCTCAGATGGTCAAAAAACATTATGAAACACAACTGGATTGTTTAACCTGCAAAGAATCAGAATAAAAGTATTTGCTTTGAAAGGCTGCAGCTCAAAGAGGCTGGATGGAGCCATGCAAGGACAGCTGGCTGGGGCAGGTCTAGTGCTCACAGAGACAGTCTGTGTGCTGGGCAGTGCCTGGGCAGGGCTGGGAAACACCTCCTGGGCACAGGGGCAGTCTGTGTGCTGGGCAGGGCTGGGAAACACCTGCTGGGCACAGGGACAGTCTGTGTGCTGGGCAGTGTCTGGGCAGGGGCAGGAAACACCTGCTGGGCACAGGGACAGTCTGTGTGCTGGGCAGGGTTGGGAAACACCTGCTGGGCACAGGGACAGTCTGTGTGCTGGGCAGTGTTTGGGCAGGGGCAGGAAACACCTGCTGGGCACAGGGACAGTCTGTGTGCTGGGCAGGGCTGGGAAACACCTGCTGGGCACATGGACAGTCTGTGTGCTGGGCAGTGTTTGGGCAGGGCTAGGAAACCCCTCCTGGGCACCTGCCCTGCTCTGCACTGCTGTGTTTGGTCCCATTCTCCACTGCCTTTTCTCAGCTCTGCACAAGCCCCTGAATGTCCTGCTTCATACCAGAGACTTCACTGCCTCTGCCTACCCAGGGTCCTGTGCAGAGCTCTGGAGCTGGGCAGGTACCAGCCCTGAGGAGCCTGACAGGCAATTAGCTGGAGGTTCCTGTGCTGGCAGAGCAGTGATCTGTGCTGGGAATCTGTTCAGGCTCTCGTTTCCTCAAGTTTTGTCAAAAGGCACAAATTACTGTTCTCACAGAACAGTTGTTCATTGTCAGGAGCAAACAAAGCACATCTTCAGCAAACCCCCCTGATCTGTTTGTACGCTCAGGGTAAAGCCAGAGGTACAGCCAGGCCAAATTACAGATTACAAAGATTTCTTGCCCTAACTTTGCTTTAGAAGAACAAATCCAATCTCTCTTCAGCAAAGGAGGAGAGATCAGGCAGCCCCAGGGTGTGTTTCAGCTTCCCCAAAACCCAGCCTTTGTCTCAAACAGCACTTAAATCAAGAGAGTGTAAGGAAGAAAACTAAAGTTAAGGAATGAAGAATCTTTATAACTGTGGGTGCTTCTGGAGTGTTCAGTATTGGGTAAATCCTTTTCAGCTTCATCCCTTAGAAATCTACCCAGCTGCAAATGCATCCAAGGTACCCCTGGCACTGACTGGGCAGAAGGAAAAAAGGTTACCTTAGGCCTGACTTAAAGTATGTCACTAACACTTGTACATGATACAGCACTTCTTTTTTTTTCTTTTTTTTTTTAATACAAATGTTGCCTCTCAAGGAATTACACAACATATAAATGCTGCTTTCTGCCACTCTATAAACTGGAGATAGGTAACAAAGTAGTTTTTTAAGTTTTTTTATATAGATGTGCCTTCATACATCTTGTTTTGAACTCTTTAAAAGAGCTACGAGACTGAACCATCCCCCAGAGTCTGCAGAGAGTGTGGGGGCCAATGCAATGTGTGCCTGTGGGATAAAACACCAATGACAGACCTGACAAACAACTTCTGTCTGGTGACCATGAAAGTTAAACCTGCTGATGGCTCTGCACGAAGCAGCTTTCACATTGAGAGTGGGAGGGGGGTTATTTTTAGCTCCAGGTATTATGTGAGGCATGAAACGTTGCTGGTGGAGGGGACAGGGCCTGATGAGCTGAAAGCCAGACAGGAGTGCTCCTGTGGTGACAGCCATCGTACTGTGTGTCACCAGCAAATGGAAGTGGGGCTAAAAATACACAGCAGGGGGCTAAAAATACACTGAGCCAAAATTACAGGGCTGATGAACAGCCAAAAACATGGTAAGACAGAGGTGTCTTTCTACAGCGGCACAGAATTCCCTTCATCAGACAACAAGATGCAGTGGAGTTCTCAGAGGTGGCAGGGAGGGGCTGAGGAGAGGCCTCAGGGTGGCATTGCAGCCCCAGGACACTTCCAGAAACCAGCTGCTTTGAGCTTGACTGCAGCCCTCAGGTTCCCTGTGCCCTGTGGCCATGGGCACGGGCAGGCCAGGGCTGGATATGAGCAAGGCAAGGCTCTCACAAGTACTCTCTGCACTGCCAAGTGCTCCTGGGAGCTGGCACAGCCCAGGGACTGGCACACCTTGAGGTGTTGAGGGTGTCCAGGGAAGGGAATGGAGCTGGGGAAGGGGCTGGAGCAGCAGGAGGGGCTGAGGGAGTTGGGGGGGCTCAGCCTGGAGAAAAGGAGGCTCAGGGGGCACCTTCTCACTCTCTGTAACCCCCTGACAGGAGGGGGATCCAGATGGAGTTGGTCTCTTAACCCAAGGAATAAGAGACAGGACAAGAAGAAATGGCTTCAAGTTGCAGCAGGGGAGGTTTAGGTTGGATATCAGGAAAAATGTGTTGTGGAGATTGGAACAGGCTGCCCAGGACAGTGGTGGAGTCCCCAACCCTGGAGGGATTTAAGACATGTGGATGTGGCACTTGGGGACAAGGTTTAGTGGAGGAATTGGCAGTGCTGGGGGAATGGTTGGACTCACTTATCTGAGATGGCTTTTCCAACCTAAAGCATTCTGTGATTGCATGATGAGGTGATTTCAGGAGCCTGGACAAGCAGGAATGTCTGAACACCTGTACCTCAGCCAGAAAGACAGTGGTATTTAATTTACTAGGAATATTCTTTTCTTTTTCTTCCCCAAAGAATTTAAAAATCCTTTGTTGGAGAATTTCAGAGGACCTGAGTTATGCCAATTTTTTCTCAACTACCAAGGACATATTCCTTGCCAGGGGAGAGTGTTCTGTGGGGTTGAGCAAGGGAGAGCTTTGTCCAGGCCAGTCTGCCAGAATGCAGAGGCAGCTGTGGTGGGCAGAGCAGCAGAGGGCACCAGAATCCTGCCAGACGACACAGAGCAGCAGCACAAATCCCTCCTGAGGGGCTTTTCAGGAGGCAGAAGAAAAAGTATTGCAAAAACCCCTGACACTCCAGTCTATCTGATGTGAAAATATTGATTTACAGCTGCCTAACCCACAGGGAGTGGTCTGGGATGCACGTTGTGTCAGAGGGATGGAAGACAGACATTCCCAAGCCCTTAAAAAGCAGCAGGTTTTAAAGTGCTGCTGCCCAGTGATCCTTCTGGGCTTTGGTTTGCTCAGCAGGACAATAATTTCTCCCCATTCTGAAAGGTCTTCATAACAAACCCACAGTAGAACAGAACAGTGAGAGCAGGAACTGGTACAGAACTGACGGTTTGATCCTCTTTTAGCACCTGAGGAGAATCTGTCCCTGCTTGCTCCTGTTCTTTGCTGGATGTTACAGGCTCTGGATGTTTTGCTTCCCTGCTAAGTGACATTTCATTCATCAGCTCAAGTTCCCAGTTTTGCCTTACCCTGAGCTTCCTGCATCCAAAAATAACCCTCCATCAACTGTGACCCTTCCCTGCAACAGGGATGAATGAGAAAACAAAACTGATCTCTGCTGCTTCCCAAATCTCCAGTTCCCTCAGTGAGCTTGAAGAGCCTGAAGTGCAGGAATTTCCTCAGGGTGAGGTGCTGGACAGATAATCACTCCTAAGACAAGCACCTCTCCCATCCTCCTATAGGCAGGACATTCCTGCCCTCCTTTTGTGCCAGTGAGAGCAGGAAAATATTCCTCAAAGAGGAGACAATGCAGATGTGCTGATCATAATTGTTAGAACAATTATGTTGTCTTATAGGGCAAAATAGGGTTGTATTAATTATACCCAAGCAAATAGGTGACATTGATTTCAATTATTTCAATAGGAATCCAAAGGATTGATGAATTTCCATTAATGTAAAGAAATAATTTAAATGTGTTTCAGTCAGCAACTTGTTGCCAGTTTACACAGAAAGCAGATCCTGGAAGAAGGGCAGAGACAGTGACCTTTACCTAATTATTTAAATTACTTTGAAGTATGTGAAAGTAAGAGATAAGAAATTCCATTATAATCAGAAGTTTTCTGCTTCCCTCTATTCAGTCAGTGTTCACCCTCAGCATCAAACACAGTTAATATTCTCCTTCTGAATTTGAGGATTTTTTAATAATGCATTAAATTATTCCTTGGGGTTCACTGTGACTCCAGAGCACACACAATGGTTTTCCTCAATGCTGCTGTGCACAAAGCAGCAGGTTGGTTGCCCAGGCAGTGTGTGACTGACACCCTTCCCATCTTTCCAGATTAAAATTCTGCATTTCCTGGCCAGCACTCACACTGTGAGCTTAATTGCAGTGGGCAGTGCCCATCCGTCTGCAGCCTCTTCCCTGAGTGCCATCAAAAGGGCTCTGCTAAGTGCTGGATGTGTGCTTGGAAAATGAATTCCTTCTTGCAAAGAATATTCCCTACTCAAATGCTCTCCCTTGCCCTTTCTAAAGGATCCAGGTGTGATGGCAGAGGGGACTTGGTGGCACAGCTGGGCTTGTGCCCCTGGCTCACACCGTTACCCTGTTCTGCCCTCAATTTCATTCCCAAACCTCCTTTCGAGCCACACAAAAATTATTGTTCCATAATAAACCCTCTTTGAGTGCTCATGACCACAGTGCAGTTAAGAGAAACCCTGTTTGTGTAAAGCACTGACAATGCTCTGAACTGCCACAATTATGCCAAGCCTAGCCTGGTTCTGAGCCCTGGCTAAGTGAGTTCCTGGCAGATCTCTCTGAATCGATCTGTCTCTGTCCCGTGGGGGTTTGGCACACACTGAAACTGCCACCAAGGGAATCTTCACGTTTTTGGATACAATTGTCATTCCTGCCTCAGGCCTGGAAGGGGCAGTGACAAAACTGTGTGAGGTACTTTAGCTAATTGTTTCCTCTTGCCAGTGAATATGGAACTGGTGGTGCCACAGTTGTTAATAAAGAAGATTATGGAGCCAAGACAACACAACTGCCTGGATTTTTCAGCCCTTGCTCTGTTTTCAACTCAGCAACCCAACTATGGCAATTTTTTTCTGTCTTTTCTAGATTCCACAGTGACAAAATGCCCTCTGCCACATTCCATAAGGGGTTGTTATTCAGGAAATAAAACCTTTGTGGTTTCAGATCCAGAACAGATAAACTGTGCTCGGGCTCTCCAGCTCTGCTGTGTGAAGCCAGAATTCATCTGGGGCTTCTTCCCTCATCTCAGATTGCACAGTTAGAGCTGCACCGTGCCAGGAGCCCCAGCAGAGAAAGGGTTTAGGCCAGACTGGAGCAGTTTGGGGACAGCAATTTCTCGGGCCCAGGTGATCTCTGGAGCTCCCTTTGGGGCAGGTCACTCAGGCAGGAGCAGCTGGAAAGGTTTGTCCCCTGCCGGTGTTCTCCAAAGCGTCCTGGACAGAGCTGACTGGAAGATGGGGACTGTGAGATAAGGGCAACCTGTTCTCCTGATGGACCTGCAGGACTGGCACCCTGGATGGGTGGAGATGCAGGACTGGCATCCTGGATGGGTGGAGATGCAGGCCTGGCACCCTGGATGGATGGAGCTGCAGAACTGGCATCATGAATGGATGGAGATGCAGGCCTGGCATCGTGGATGGATGGAGATGCAGGCCTGGCATGATGGATGGATGGAGAAGCAGGACAGGTATCCTGGATGGAGATGTAGGACTGGCACCCTGGATGGGTGGAGATGAAGGACTGGCATCCTGGATGGATGGAGCTGCAGAACTGGCATCCTGGATGGGTGGAGGTGCAGAACTGACATCATGAATGGATGGAGATGCAGGACTGGCATCGTGGATGGATGGAGAAGCAGGACAGGCATCCTGGATGGATGGAGATTCAGGACTGGCACCCTGGATGGGTGGAGATGAAGGACTGGCACCCTGGATGGGTGGAGCTGCAGAACTGGCATCCTGGATGGGTGGAGGTGCAGAACTGGCATCATGAATGGATGGAGATGCAGGCCTGGCATCCTGCGTGGATGGAGATGCAGGACTGGCACCCTGGATGGGTGGAGCTGTTGGCCTGGCATCCTGAATGGATGGAGCTGCTGGCCTGGCATCCTGCATGGATGGAGATGCAGGACTGGCACCCTGGATGGATGGAGCTGCAGGACTGGCACCCAGACCGACTCAGGGCACTGCCCTGCTGAGGGGCTTGGTCTCTGCCATGTGTGTGCCAGCCTGGAGACCTACAGCTCTTCTTTACCTCTGCAATATTTCAGCTGGAGATGTTCCATGGAAACATCACCATCTTTGCAGATGCTCTGGAGTTGGCAGTGAGGGGAAGAATAACTGCACCTTGCCTTGGGTTTCTGGAAATGCAGACAGCAAAGCTATTTATAGCCCAGCTCTAAGCCTGCCTGAACACATTTTCAGACTCTTCCAAATTTCATTCCAGCTCTGAGCTACCCTTTAATTTTTTTCTCTTTCTTTTATCCTCATGGGACTTCTCGGATTTACTGGATCATCATGGAAATTTGCTTTTGCTCAGTTGTGATTATTCCTTTCCCATATTTTCCAGTGGTGGCTCACTGTGTGTCAGCCACACTGAAAAGAGGCAAGTAAATTATTTATAACCCACACTGTGGGGATGTGAATTAAGGTGAATTTCAGGTTTAACAGCAGTGCCAGGATAAAATATTAACCTTATAACTTGATGTCAGCCCTACCACCTTGCACTGAGGATCTGGGAAAGATGAGCAGCACGTCCAAAGGGATAGTCTCTGTTAAAGGGAAAACATGGAAACTTGCATGGGTAACACTGAAGATTTAAATGTATAATATTCAATGTATAATTAAATGTATAATATACAACCAGCCTTTTCTTGGGTCTCAGAAAGTTGCACACAAACTTCTGGCCAGACATCACCACACTGGTTATAATAATACAATATGATACTTAATAATATAATAAAAATATTATGTGCTGGTTATAATACTTCTCTGTATGAGTATTAAATCAGAAACTTTACAATTTTTACTTCTTGAGGAGATTTTGCTTCTTCTCCAACATTTCCAAGGCTCACACTGGCCTTGAATACCAAAATCTTTTCAGATCCATCGCGTGACACTTCACTTCTCTTGGGAGTTTTGAGGACAAGGCTGGCTCATGTTGTGAATTAGGATGGTTAAAGCTCCCTGGATTTGGAGAAAGAAGGTATTTAAGGGAGATGAAGACCAAGAAAAATGTGAAAAATTGAGTCATTTACTTTTTTCTTGTTCTCCTCCAAGAAGAACCATACCCAGAGAGTACAATTAATCTTCAAGTCTATCCCAATTTATCATTCATTGAAAAGACAACCTACTATTAATAAAAGTGAAAGTCTATATTCTTAGAAATCACATTTTTAATTTCTTTCATGGGGATTCTCAGACCACTTTTGGTTGTTTTGGGCATTAATTAACCAGGAGTATCTATAAGCATTTAAAAGAGCCCACAAAACAAAATCCAAACACTTCTTTTATAAGTAAATGAAATCCTGCCCACAGCTCACTTTTTATGCCTTTTAACCCTTATGCTTTGCTTTCTTCTCCCTCAAATGAATCGTGTGACAAAGATGTTGTTATCCCAGAGATAACAAGTCTCTGCAGGTCCTGTGCAAATGGACAGCCAAGAAGAGCAGAGACTTGTTAACTCCTCTGCTCTGGAGAGAGCGCAGCCCAAGCAGCAGTTCCTGGGGATCAGAAAGCCCAAGGAGGCACTTGCAGACACCCAAATTCTGAGCGTTTCTGAAGCCTAAAGAGGGGATGAACTCCAGCTGAAGCTTTAGTTAAACTCTGCTGAGAAGGGCAGACTGGCTGTGCCTGGCAGGGCACTGGAGCAACCCCTGCTCAGCAAGCAATAGCTGACTTGAGGAGAAGTTCCTCAACATGGACCTTCCTCACACTCTGATTGTCCAGGGCTGTCTCCTTGACACAACCATGACATCCATCACTGTCCACTTCTGAGCTTCAGGAAGAAGATTAGAGGTTTTCAAAACAAAGCTAATGGCCCCCAGGACTCCCTGAGCCCCTCACTGCTGTCCGGATGTGCCCACCTGCCCAACCATGAGCCCATCTGCCCAATCATGTGCTCACCTGCCCGACCATGTCCCACCTGCCCCACCATGAGCCCATCTACCCAACCATGACCCACCTGCCCAACCATGACCCACCTGCCCAACCAAGAGCACACCTGCCCCCTTTTCTGAGGGTACCTGCACAGACAGCACTGAGCTGGAACTAAGAATGTTCCCCTGCAGGAGGAGTTTCACTGTTGGCAGTCACAGGGAGTTATTCCAGATACCTCAGGTTTCAATTCTATAGGCAGCCTGAGAGATCTGAGCCTGCAGAGATGAAGGGCTAGTCTGGAGGAGCTGAGTCTATGAGTCCTGCTCTCCTCTGTGTTCTCCTTTGGGAAGTGCTCTGCAGAGTTGGACATGTCTGCATTGGAAGTGACTTAAAAGGGCTGCCCCATCCTCGATGGGGACAAGGAATAGCACATTTCTGCTCCTCTACACACCTGAGTTGTCCCTCAAACTCATACCTGGCAGGGAAAGCTGTCCAGGGCAAGATGTCAGAAACAGAAGATCAGAGTCCAAAAAGTGAAAGAATTCGATAGACTTGCCCTGAGGAGCAAGAGCTCTTGACTTACTCATGTCTGCCTTACAAAAATCTCAGGGCAAAAAGAGCTTCCAAACCTGTCTTGGCTTTTATTAGGTTTGACAGCACTAAGCAGTCAACTTGAAGAGCTGATTTCAGATTCTAAGGGATGTTTTAACTCCTGAGAAACAAAAGCAATGACCTATCACGAGGAGCTGAGGACACATAAAATAGTCCCATTTTTCCACGTTACTGGAAAGCAATAATGATATCCAGGGCTCTGCTCCTGTGGCAGGCTCAGAGGTGTCTGAAGACACACTTAGTGCTTTGTTCAGTGGATACTCCTCTGCTCTGAAGCTTTGAGTAACATCTGCTGTTTCTGACAGGACCTCACGTGCTCATCACCCAGATGAGAGACACGGTTTTACACTGCCCATGTGAGGGTAAGCAAGCAGAGAGCAAGGAAGCAAAGAGAGGAAACGTTGCCAGTGCTCATAACACATCCCTGCTCTCTCATCAAATTTCTAGCCTGGAGAACTGCCAGGGCATTGAAAGAAAACTGAGAGACATTCAAGGAGGGAGGGGGAGAAAAGGAAATGATCCCCGAGCTGATTGTGTTGGGTTTTCACGAGCAGACTTGCTGTCTGCCTTAGCAGGCACAGAGGCGTGACATGCACCAGGAGACACAGCAAACCTGACATCACATTTCACTCATCCCCACCCCAGGATCTGGGTGTCTGTGCCCAGCACAATGAAGTACCTGGCTTTCCTTTAAAAAGGCAAGTTCTCCATAAAATCACCAAAAATAAGGGGTGGAAGTGACCTGAGGAACAGCCTGTCTAATGGTCAGTAATTCTGAACCACCCTGGGAGTGGCTCAGGAAAACTTCAGTGATGGAGCAGGTCTTTAGCCCACAAACAGGAGGTCTCAGCACTTGACTCTGCTCAGCCATGAAACACTTTCACAACCAGAATATCACCTGCTGTAGTTCAAACTCCTTATTCCATACCTGGGGATTCCCTGTCTCAGCAGATGTTCCTATAAGATGGAATGGACCTGTGGCTATAACTGCTTAAAATCAGAGTTCTGCTGAAACCTCAAGCTGAGTTGGGAGTCCAAATAATTCCTACATCTCCACTCTTTGATCTCTATTTGCTGCCCCCACTTCTTCAAATACCTGTGGCAACACTGACCTCTAAGTAAACTCTGCAGCACATCCCACTAGAAAGCCAACTGGTCAGGTAGTACAAATTGAATTAATTTCATTCATGGATTTTAATTTACTTCCTACAGAGTGATTTTTTACATCCCAGCAAGTTAATGCCAAAGTCAATAATGAGTGTCATCATCATTCCAGCCCTTCAGTTCAGTTTCCTGAGCCACGTCTGTAAATCAAATCAGTTATTGCTGGGAGAGGCACGTGCAGTTTATTTGATTGGCTCCCTGTAAAGGCCCTGTCATTCCCTGCCACAAAAGTAATTGCAACTCTAACTAGTTAAACCAAAGCTTGACTTCATGAGCCCTGTGCTAAAGGCTGCACAGCTTTCTCTTGCCTTCCAACACATCTCTGCATGTCCCTGAGGGCCACATCTACACTTGTTATATCCCTTCAGGGGTGGTGGCTCCACCACTGCCCTGGGCAGCCTGTGCCAATGCTTGAGGACCTTTCCAGTGAAGCAATTTTTCATGATATCCAATCTAAACATCTCCTGGCACAGCTTGAGGCCATTTCCTTTCTTCATATGGCTTAGAAGGAGAGATCAACTCCCACGTGGCTTTTGGGTGGTTTGAGAGAGCTACAAAGTCCCCTCTGAGCCTCCTTTCCTGCAGGCTGAGCTTCCTCAGCTCCCTCTGCCACTCCTCATGAGAATTGTGCTCCAGACCCTTCCCCAGCTCTGCTGCCTTGTCCTGCACACCCTCCAGCCCCTCAGAGTCTCTCTTGTCCCAAGGGCTGCCCCAGCTGCTTTCTGAGATGCTGTACCTGGTGAGCTCTGCACGTTTCTCCTGGAAAGCAGGTCCTCAGGCAGCAGCTTGGGGTGCTGAGCACACCCTGCAGAGAGCTGAAGTCCTCTCAGCCTCCTGTGGCATCCTTGGCTCTGCCCATGGGCAGTGCCACCCAGCCTGGCCCTGAGTGCAGAGCTGCCCCCACATGTAGGTCCCCAGTCCTGGCTGGGCTCCAGCACGTGCTCAAACCTGGGTGACATCAATGACAAAAGTGAAGGAGTTCCAAACAATGCACAGAGCTAACAAAGGCATTGCTGGTGATTTTCCTGCCAATGTTGTGTACAGCTGTCAGTGAAACAAACCCCAGTTTTACTCCTTGTTGAAGTGCCCAACATGCCTTTTCCCAGCTGAGACATTCTGGCTAAGGAAGCACAGCACGAATCCCTCAGTTTGAATCGTCCTGACTTCAGTCTTGCGACATCTCCAGGTCTCGTGGCAAATACAAATTCCAGTCAGGGTCTGTACACTTTGTTCTCTGTACAGTGGAAGACACATTTGCTGGCATGGAAACCTCTCCTCTGTTCCTCTGCATTCTTTACCAGGCAGCACCACTGCTGGGTATCAATTCACAAAATGTTTCAGCACTTCAAATTGATTCCTGTTCCAGCTTCCTAAAGCCCAAGAAAGTACCTTGCCACGTTGTAAAGGACACGTTTCAGAGCCCCAGCTCTGGCTGCTGGTTGGTTTGCAAGCCTTTGGAGGAGATACAAGGGACAGGAGCAAAGGAAATTGTCCTTTACACCCAGCCAGGGTGATTTGCATGAAAAAGTATTAAAGGTTAATCAGGGCATTGCTATGGGGATTTTATCTGTGCTTTAATAGCAAGGTCTGTTGCTCTGTAAAATGTAACCTGCATTTTGTTATGGTAGACCCTTTTATTGACAAAGTAAATAAATCATAGGACAGTCCATTCTCTCCTGTGCCATAGAAAGTAGAGAAAGTGTCCAGGAACCATTGCAGCACATTTATGTTACAGGGGGAGATCCTACACCCCCTGGCCCCTTTGGACACCAGAATGGCCAATATTATATTCTTGAATTGCAAATAAATAACCATATCAATATTTCATATAAATGTTGCACCTTTTCTGCTTTCCTGTGTAATACCAAGCACACAAAAGCTTTACAACTGTGATTAAAACCATGACAAATATTCTTTCCATTAGTTTTTTTTTTTTTTAATCTTATAAGGAATACCTAGAAATGACAGCCCTTCAGTGGTGCTTCTCTTTGCCTGCCTTCACCCTGGTGAACCTCACACCTACACCCACCAAGATGGCAAAGGGAACAGCACTGGCTCCTGCTTTTCTTCTTGGCAGGTCCAATGTTCTGCTTTAGGGAGATCCTTAAATAACTTTATTGCACTTCTCATTTTCAGAGCTCGATGCATAAAAGCCCAATCATAAAACTCAGCTGCATTTCGCTAAAACATTTTCCAAGGCTCTTGAACTTTTCAAGTAATCCAGGCCTGATTTACAGCTTCCTAGAAAAGTCAAGCAGCATTTCAAGGTTTCCTGTGCATCTTTCACTGCTGAAATGAGCCCATTTTTACTGCAAGTTGCTTCTTTTTTGCCACCTTTGAACCCTGGTTATGGAAACACTCCTACATGTTAACCATGTGTGTTAATCCCCTTCTCAGCATCCTTCAAAACTGATTAGTGGAGGTTCTAATTTCCCTTCCCCTGGGTCCCAGTGCATGGCATAAGGGTATTTTAGCTCCCAAAATATTTACCTGCTGTCACATGAAGGCCTTGTAAATAATTGAAAGGGAATGGACAAAAAGAATCTTCCTCAAATGTTTCTCTCAAGAACTTCTGTCAAAATTAGTATAGTGGGGAAGTCCTTAAAATTATCCTCCAGAGTGCACTTAAAATTATTGACTAACTTTTACAACATATCTAAGTACCAGACCCCAAACTTCACAACACACTGTCTAAAGCATGAAGATACATCCTTAATAAGGACATTAATAGGGGCACATAATTGCCAAAGGATTAATTTCAATGCAAGAGAAGAAGAAACTGTAAATGATAATTTGGTAACATCTTTCCAGAGAATCAGAAAATTCCTGACTAACTGGAGGCTGTTCTGCCACGTTACAGGAATTGTACAAATAACTGCTGTGTAAATATTCAATATATGCTTAAGAACAACAAGCAAGACTGCCAAATGTGTTAACAAATCTTGTGTGCAATAATACACTGTGTGGGGAGATTAATGGCCTGGGACACCACAATATCCTCCTGAGGAAGAGAAGAAGCACTGAAGTAGGAATGCAAAAGAATTGTAGCATTTACATAAACCCTGTTCAGGCTCTAAATCATCCTTGGCCAAGGTTTCAGGAGTTTGCAAGCACCTACAGATGCAGATCCTCTGTTTATTCCTCCTCCTTTCATCTCAGCAAGGTCAGCCCTCGCTGAGCCCTCAGTTAATTGTTTGCTGAGACATTCTGGAAATGATTGCAAAACACACAAATAAGCTGAACAGAAAATGCCCAGCCAGAAGAAACTGTAACAGCTGCTTAAATTTCAGTTCCAGTCTCCACAATATCACAGAATCCTGGAATGGTTTGGGTGGGAAATAAATTAAAGATCATTTAGTTCCAACCCCTCTCACCATAGGCAGAGACACCTTTCAATGACCAGGTTATATGAACACAAATATAAATTACTCTCATTTTCCTGATTTTCTGATCAAGAACATTGAAACAAGAGGCACTGACGCTGAATTTGGCTGGATTTTTTTTAGTAAAGTTGTTGTAACATTCCTGCTGGGAGATGGCCACAGCAACCATCTGTGAATGGCCAGAGGTGATGCAGATCCAAATGTTTATGGCTCACACCAAGTGTAATAAAACATGCAAGCCCTTGTCATACCCTCCTGTCTGGCAGAGCAGCTGCCTGTGACAACAGAGCTGGAAATATTCAATCCTGCAGCCAAAGCAAGAGCTGGGAATGTGGGCATTTTCCATCCTGGGAAATGTGCCCCACAATATCCCCATGGCACCAACTGCATCACAAAGATTCAGGGTGTGCACTGATCTGGTGTTTCTTTTAACACATTTATCGTTAATTCCTCAGTAATTCCACTTCCAGAGGCCACATTTGATGCTCCTGAGGAGCAACAACACCATCAGGGTGATCCCATTGCAGACACAGCCTGGCCACAGCACCTGCCCAGGTAGAAAACTGTTGCCAGTGGAACACTAATTCTTTGCATTAAAAAAAAACCTCACAAATATTTGGGGCTAAAACCAATGACCAAGTTATAGAATCATGAAAAACAGAAGGGAATATAACTAGATATAGAACATGTCTTTGACTTTGCCAACAGAAGAGAACCAGAAAGGTTATAAATCCCTTCCCCCAAACTGCTCAGAGATCAGGATGAATGAAAGAGGTGTTTGATGAGCTTTGTCCTGCATTTATTTCTGTTCACCACCTTCAGCTGAAGTCACTCTGCATCTCTTAACTCCTTGGCCTTTCAGCTTCTTGTGGAGAAGCTTCTGCCTATAAATAGTTACAGCCAAAGTTCATATGATGCTTTTTTTGCAGTGGCAGAAGGAAGGGCTGGTCCTGAAAAGTCCCTTGTTCTAAATAATGTCCCCATGAAGTCACAGAAAGAGAGACAGGTGAAAGTAGAAGAATATTTAGAGACCAGAGCAGTCTGAGCACAGACATCTGTGGGGAGGCAAAGGTGGATTGAACAGGAAAACTCCACTTAAAATGCATCAGAGGAGGACCCTGGGCTTCTCCAGCTGCCCATCCTGATTATCTGCAGGGATTATGACAAAGAAAAAGGCAATTATCAAAAGCAATCAGTGTCCAACCCTTATTCTGCACCACTCATGATACAGGAACTGCAAGGAAAAATTTCCCCTTTATTTTCTGGCGTGTTCTCATGTTGCTCCTGTCAGCCTCATGCTTTGGATTCTGATGTCTGTTTTCATTCCATCACTGCAAGTGAAAACGGACGTGGAATCAAACCACTAATCCAAATATTGCCCCAAACATCAAGAAAACTCAAATCTGGATTGAAACTTGCTACCTCAGGCTCTTTATTAAATGCAAATTATTCTCATTAAAAGTAGTATACCAAAGGCTGCTCCCCAGACATACTGACTTGATCAAGCCTCCTGCTGAACAAAGCTATAAATGTGACTATAAATATTAATGAAGTTCATGTAAGTAACATCTCCCACAGTGCTGCTGCTGCTGCTACACAGGTAGAGTGCAGAAAGAATTTATTTATTTATTATCTTAGGGAGGGGCTCCACTCCTCTATTCCAGGGAAAGAAGAGAGCCATGAAACAACACCAGGAGTGAGGGAGAGGCTGAGGCACCAGCAAGGCCAGAGCCCTGGTGTGTTTGGAACTACTTGGAACTGTGGAGCACGTGGCTCAGCTCCCAGGAGAAAGGATTGGCACCCTGCCCTTGGCAGCAGCCTGGCTTGGGTGCTGCCCCACAAAACCCCCCTCCCAAGCAGCACAGGGTTGGCTTTGCAGTGGGAGCTGTGCAGTGGCACCAGCAGAGCTGTGCCCATGAGGGCTGGCACTGTCTGGGCACAGGAAGCCAAAGCAGAGCCCGTGGGACTCACAGCTGAGCTGGTGGGGACAGGATGGAGTGACCTGTAGCTCTACACCGTATCTCCCTCTGCTTCCCTGCCAAAAAACACCCCCCATGCCCCTGAAAGTACTTTTTGACCAAAGTTGGGTAGATGATGAGGAACCTCTTCCCCTTCCCAGTCCAGCCAGTCCCTGGTGCTGCTTCCTGACAATGCTGAGGTTGGAGAGGACAAGTTTCTGCCCCGAGGTGTCACCTCAGCTGCTCCATGGCAGGAGGGGTTTCATGGGCAGCTGGCAGAGTCCCATACCTGTCTCACAGGGAAGCCACAACTCAGTGACAAGGAGCTTAATGCAGAAAGAAGTTTGCCCAGAGGTTTTCCAGAACACCGAATTCAGCACCACTGAGAAGCCTCTAAGGGGAAATCCAGCCCAGACAGCTCATCGTGTGGCTCCTGCTCTTGGAGGAGACAACTGCTCCTGGGCAGGTGTCCATGTCATCTTCTGAGCTGCTCCACCTTGAAGGAACAATCCCCTCACACCTCGAGTGCACACTGAGCTCAAGAGACCACTGAGCTCACCCTGCAGGAGTTTGGCCACATCACTGAGGCAGGTCCTGGCTTAGTAACTGGCTGTGATTTTTGTATTTTATTTGTTTGTCCCATTTTGTAGGGCTCAGGATGAGGGAATAAAGTCTCTTCAGGAAAGGAGAAAAGGAATTTGAGGAGAAAACCTCATTAGCAACTCACTGAGATAAAAGTTCTCTGAACCTCTGTCCCCTGGGGAGAGTAATGGCTACAAAAACTTCCCTCTTATTTTATTTTTCTTTCTGAAAAGCTTGAGAGTAAGAAGAAATCTCAGCAGTAGGGAAAAGAAGGTGTGGGGTGGTTTGGGTTATTTTATTTCTCATGAGAAGTTGTGCCTCTATTTGTTTATAAATAAAAAATATTTTTAAAAGTTGCCTTTCTTATTTCCATTCCAGTTTTGCTCTGTGGGGCAGTGGGTCTTTATATCCAGAACCCTTCTGATCCTCCCTGCAGGTTTCCTTAGTGATCAACAGGCAGAATATGTATATCCATAAGCAAATATTGAGCTGTAACTCGTTAGTGAGCTGCATTTCTTTTTCATTTTCAGATTACCTGCTAAATATTCAGCAGCATGATGCAGATTAGGACTCACCTCCAGGCCTCCTGTTCACATCCCTGAGGTGACTTATTTTGGGAGCTTTGGAATGTGTCTAATATGCAGGAAAGAGATGAATAATTAGCAAGATGATTGCCAAGAAAACAGGAGCTCAGCTCATGAATGGCAGGGAGCTGAAGTGCCAGCACAAGGCAGGAGAACAAGTAGCAACAATCCCAGTTCATTTGGATGAGCTCAGCATTAATTCAGTTTTCCAAGGCCAGGATGGCCCTGCTGGAAAATAGACTGAGAAAAGTGTCTGCCTGACTAGAAAAATCGTTGGGTCCCATTTTGTCACATAAAAAGCAGGAAAAATTCCTCCCCTCAGAACTGAATTGTTGCTCCTTGCACAGTGAGGGTGCAGATGGCAAGGGGAGTGCTCTGGGGCTGGCACACTGGGCACCTCCCCATCCCTGGGAACAGCTCTGCTGTCCCTGCTGCTCCTGCTCTGGTCCCTTTGGCTGTGGGGCTGCTCAGGGAGAGGTCAAACCCCTCCACACACAGCTCTGGTCAGTGGGCTGGCCCAGGAGCAGAGCAGCCTGTGTTTGTTATGGCTTTGCTTCCATACCTTTTAATTTCATAGAATAGAATCACAGAATGGATTGGGTTGGAAAAGACCTCCAAGATCATCAAGTCCAACCCTTGGTCCAACTCCAGTCCCTTTACCAGATCATGGCACTCAGTGCCACGGCCAAGCTCAGGTTAAAAACCTCCAGGGATGGGGAATCCACCACCTCTCTGGGCAGCCCATTCCAATCCCTGAGCACTCTCTCTGCAAAGAATTTTTTTCTGCTCTCCAACTTCAATTTCCCCTGGCAGAGCTTGAGCCCATCGTGCCCCCTTGTCCTACTGCTGAGTGCCTGGGAGAAGAGACCAACCCCCACCTGGCCAGAACTTCCCTTCAGGGAGTTACAAACAGTGAGATGCTTCTTCTATTCTTGCCCCTGCCATGAAAGTGTGGGTGGCATCTGCTCCCCCTGTGCCATGATGTGGTACCATAACACAGATTTTGCTCTTGCTATCCCAGATCAAAGCTGGAATTAATCTGCTTCCTGGAATTTGGAGAGAGCAAATGTAGGTGGCAGACAGGATTGATTTTTGAAACATCCTTTTCTTCCTCTTAACCAGTGGTGTGAACGTGAATGTGAATGTGCTTGATTACCTGCAGCTCAGACACCTCCACGTCCAAGCAGCCTGGAGGAGATTCCTGCCCTCCCCACAACGCTGTCAGGTGGACTTGTCTTCTCACAAGAGCTGTTGGAACCTCCTGAGACTTCTTGCCAAAACCTGCCAACTCCTTTTTTGATCTCCCTACATGGATCCTTTGATTGAAAAGTAGGCATTTCTTCCAGGGAGAGAGGAGCTGCCTTGTGTGAAAGATTGATACTGTAGGAGCCTGGAAGTGGAGGGAAGTGCTTCAAAGGAGATGTGAAAAGATTTGCGGAAGCCAGAGTGAATCTACTGCTAAATCACAACCAGCTGAAGTGCAGGTGTTAAATGGCTTTAATTCAGAAAGCAAATCAAAGCAAAAAAAGCCTAGAAAGAGCACTAAAAAAAGGTATTGTAGGACAATCACCTTGAAGTGCTGATCACATTCATCCCAAGTTTTAATAGTTATGAACAGGATTAAAAAGAAAACAGACTCTTCAAGATAAGTTGTTTTGGTACAACCCTGAAAGAGAAGCATCAGAACAGAAACATGGCAGTGACAGGAAAGTGCCCTGGTGTTGGTCCTGCACTTGGCCCTTGTGCACAGCTCTGCAGGTGATCATTTATTCTGGTTTTGCACCCAGTAAATGGGCTATTTCAATAAGCTGTGGGCATAACCTGCCTCTAACAAATGACAATCAAATAACTGCATGAAACTGAATTACTGCAGCTTTAGAGGCAGCACCTGATAAGCTCAACCATGTAATCTTTTCATGACATGACATATCATGTCTGTGGCACATCCCAGTGTTGTGCCCTCAGCTGAAGATCTGCAGCATAAATTAGAAAATATTTTGGCCCAGGTCCTCTCCTTACAATGCTTCCCTCACTTTCAGCCATATCAGAGAATATGTCACATTTGGTAAGTGTTACTGGAACATAATTGAGAATTTTTTAACATAAAGCCACTGGTAAATGAATGACTTGCTGGAGGCTTTCCTGGGTTTTTTTGTGACAAGTATTCATTCTGAAAAATAATTACTCCATGTCTGTCTTTCCTTGAAAATATCTAAACAGACAGTAATGGTCTTTGCATCCCAATAAATGTGACATTTCACAGCTTATTCTTGCAGGGGAATTCAATCCCTTTGTCACTGACCCATAAAGAGCCTCACTGAAAATGCTGTTCTGTCTTAGACTTGTGGAATCACGAGAGATGGGGCAGGAAAGGATTTTTGAAAGGATTTTTAAAAGAATATCCAATCTATTCCTCTGGCCCAGCACACAGTGAATATACTCTGTCATTCCTTGACATTCTTTGCTTTAGCATCCAGGAAAAGAACAGTGAGAAATAACCCAGGGAGAAGTTGGAACAGTGAACAAACAGAATGCCCAGGAAAGGTGGGAGACACACAGGGCAGCAAACAAACCAAGGCTGGGTCTCACCAGGGGTAGATCAGCCCCACGAGCCTGTGGGACAGAAGTCATGCAGATCCCTCAAGGCTGAGACTTTATTCTCCACCACAAAGACCAAGCCTACCAAAGCAAAGCAGCTTTTACCCAGTTGTTTGCAGTGTGGGCAATGTGCCAGGCAGGAGGTGCCTGGCACTGGTGCCATTTTAACAAGGGACACCCAGTCTTGGAGGCACAACAACTTTCATTTAAAATCTTAAGTTGCACAGAATCACAGAATGGATGGGTTGGAAAGGACCTTCAAGGGTGATCTGGTCCATCCTTCCACTGTCCCAGGCTGCTCAAAGCCCCATCCCACCTGGCCTTGAACATTTTCAGGGATGGGGCCAACTTTGCTCAACTCTGAGCTGTTACCAAAGCTCTTTGCAGGGAGGAAAGTCCAGAGGCAGAAAGATGGCAAAATGCAGCCAGGAACAAGCTCAGGTGGAAGCTGAGCAGACAGGGCTGTGTTGCTTTGTTGGCATCTGCCAGTGGGGTGAACCTGCTGGCCTAAAGTTGACCCCCAGTGCAGCTCAGCAGTTAATTACGAAATTAGCTTTAAATCCAACACTTCCAACGTACTCACAGAAATCACACCTAGTTCCTGAACAAATCAATCAAATGTACTGCTCCTTTCAAATGTTCTAGGTACAAAGAAATTGTAGCCATTAGCCCAGAGGGAATAATCCCAGTCAATCCATCAATCTGGATGTAAGAAGGGATAAAACACCTTCTATGAAAGGCATATCAGCAATATCACTCCTGAGCTGGACTAGGAGCTTTCTTCCTAAAGTCAGACCCAGATTCTGCTCCCCACAACAGTCAGAGCCAGCAGCCTTTTCATTAAAAAAAGTTAAAGAGCATAAAATAGCTGAGTATAATGATGTCACCTTAGGGGGGAAATAAAGAGTTTTTCCCTTAGGAATGGTTGGTATCCTTAAGCAGAAACTACAGCACAAAGAAGCTCAACAAAAATTCCATTTTACTGAGTAAGAACATTGCTCAGGGTGCCTGTGAGCATCCCAGGAGAGCAGCTCATGTGGGCTGGCAAAGGATCCAACTGACCTGGGCATTGCCAGGGTGCTTCTCCCTTTGCTGAGCACTGTGGGTAAGGCTTAAAGGTGAATAATTGGTAGAGGGTTTTTCTTTGGTGTTTATCTTTGCTTTTGAGCTGCTCAAGACCTGCTCTTGTCCTTCTGCACCTGGGCAGAGAGGAGCTGCTCTCCTGCCTCTACTCACTGCTCTTTGACAGGGAGTTCCTTCCAACTCCTTCAGAAACATTGGGCTCATTTCTTTGCTCTGCTTTCTGGTGCAGGAACATTTGTATTGCACAACATGTTCTTCCACCCAGGCAAGTTCTTCTGGTTGCAACACTCTATTTCAGGGGACTAACAGGGTCACTGAGTTCTGAAGGGGACAATAAAGCCAGAGGGACATTGCTGAGCATTTTGTAAAAGCATCTGAGCAGAGCAGCTCCTGCAATGTTTGTGCAGCCAACACCAGTTCCTTCAGAACTGCCCTCTGACCAAAGCAGATGTCAAACCCACACCATTGCCCTCTGACCAAAGCAGATGTCAAACCCACACCATTGCCCTCTGACCAAAGCAGATGTCAAACTCACACCATTTGCTTTTAGGCCAGCAGAAGACCAGAAGGACTCATCAGACAGATCCCCAGTGGGCCTCTTTGCTGTGTGCCCTGGTCCTTGGGCACATCCTGCCTGTGTGGGAGACAGGTCACCTTGTGTGCTGGCAGGGAGGTTGTGACAACAAGATTCAGTAAGTTCTGAATGTGGAACACGTGGGATTTGCATTGGGGTGTGCTTGTCTCAAGGCTGGGAGTCACCCATGAACCACCCAGGGAAGCACAGACACCTCTCAGTGCAGACACTGAGCCTGCAAAGTACAGAACCTTCTTTCACATTGTCAGTTCTTGTTACAGAGTCCCACAGAAGTCAGTGAGTGCTCAATGCTCTACCAACACAGCACAATCACTCTGGGCCTTTAGGTGTCCTGTTTGTCTCATTCCACCAAGAAAAGACAATTCATTTCATTCTCACCACCAGCAAGAGACCACAGATTTGCATTTGGTGATGCTTTGTATATTCAGTGCTAAAAATCTTCTGCTAGAGGGAAGAAAATATGTAATAAGGTTTGAATAGTTTAATATGTTTCAGAGAAGCTTTTATCTTTTATGACTCAAGACATTGGCAGCAGGAGAAAGCCAAGCAAAGAGGAGGGTTATAAGTCACTGTAGAATATTCTACAAGCTCACATGGGGAAGGGGAAGATACACTGCAATGACATAACAGGAGACATTCCTCACTCTCTATCACACCCCCAAAAAAGGTGCAAATGTCAAGCTCTCTGCTCCACAACACCCTCCTCTTCAGGGCCACACAGGCACTGGTGTTACAGCTCCCCCTGAGAAAGAGCAGCTCCTGCAGACTCCAAACACAGCACTGACACTGAGAGGGAAAGGTTTCCCTTCCCAAGATGAACTGCATCATTCCTCCAACAGTGTCTCTCCCTCCCTGAGCTGTGAACACACTATTTCAGGGGACTAACAGGGTCACTGAGCTCTGAAGGGGACAATAAAGCCAGAGGGACATTGCTGAGTGTTTTATGAAAGCCTCTGAGCAGAGCAGCTCCTGCAATGTTTGTGCAGCCAACACCAGTTCCTTCAGAACTGCCCTCTGACCAAAGCAGATGTCAAACCCACACCATAAGGCACCAGCA
This sequence comes from Willisornis vidua nigrigula, assembly GCA_021164005.1. Taxonomy (NCBI): domain Eukaryota; kingdom Metazoa; phylum Chordata; class Aves; order Passeriformes; family Thamnophilidae; genus Willisornis; species Willisornis vidua. Next base: position 298,608 of record JAJPCS010000204.1, read on the forward strand.
AACTTTATGGTAACTCCTTCTCCCACCTCCTTTCCCCTGTTCTCTTCATCTTATCATGGAAAGAGTAAGGAAAGTGTGATTTTCTGTCCCACACAGTTTTATTTCATTGGGCTGGCAGGGGTAATACAGGAACACAGAGCACCTCCCGTGGCTGGAAAGGTTTATCCCAGACCTGATAAGGTTTTGGTAGGAAGGAGAAGTCCAGCTCTGGGATTTGTGCATTAACAGTTGTCTCCTGCAAGCACAGAGGACTTTGCAGCTTCTACAAGACATTGATGAGCTCAGCACATCACATTCACCACCCCGTCATTAGAACTGGAGCTAAGATGATGTTACAACACAATTAAGCCTATAGGAATTAATTATTAGATCCACTTGATAATGAGAGTTGTCTTCTAGCAAGGAGCAAGATCCTTTAGTCTGAAACAGGCCAGGTCATAGCACCTTAATTAATTCTCTAGAAGGAAGGCAGGAAGGCAGGAAGGCAGGAAGGCAGGAAGGCAGGAAGGAAGGAAGGAAGGAAGGAAGGAGGGAAGGAAGGAGGGAAGGAAGGAGGGAAGGAGGGAAGAAGGGAAGAAAGAAAGAAAGAAAGAAAGAAAGAAGAGATTAGATATAAATGTGTTTTCTTTTGCTAGTTCTTTTGCGATGTGGATGAAAATAAAATATATTACCTAGTGTATGTGATTTCAGAATGTAGGACATCTCAGCAGCTCTTCCCTGACACATCCTCTATTGTGTTACCCCTCTGCTGAAAATCCCCATTTTTAAATGTCTTTTTTCTCCAGTCCTTAGTTCTGAACACACTGTTTCACTGACTCATTTGTTGGTAACACTCAATTTTATGTGCTGCTGGGATAAGGTTGTCAGTGCTAATACTGCACAGAAAAGGAGCTGTCCTATATTTTGGATGTCTGCACTAATTGTTGGCACACTTTAATTGAAAGGACTAGGTCCACACTGCATTTAGCTGAAGGATGCTCTATCACTTCTCCTTACCCTCTCCTCTCCTTCCTATTCCCCATTTCCAGTAGAGAAGTAATGACTCATTAACATCATGTTAGTTAAACCTTGATCACCTGGATGTGCCCCTTTCTACAGAAACAAGCAGAGCTCAGCCTCTTACAAGAACAGAAAGAGCATTAATTGCAGCACTGCTGAGAGAATTGGAGATCTATTAATCTGTGATTTTGGAATAGCTCTTTTTGAGATTTTGTGCTGATTTCCATAAATTAAATAATACACAGCAGTGAAGGACATTCATCTTGAAGCAAAATTCTTCTTAGGTGACAGTCTAATTAAGAGTTTGGGCTGTCAGTAATCCAACACCGTTTGGGATTTAAAGGGATTTTATTCTTTTCAGAGTGATAGTTTATAACAGGCAGATGGACAGACTTGGAAAGTTGGTTTTGCCAACAAAAACCTTTTCCTGTGAAAGCTCATCCCGGTACAGCCCCAGGAATTGGGGTTGGCCTCTGAAATAAGGATATATGGGAAAAATATACATAAGAGGGGATGCATTATTGTTCCAGAGAGGATTCTGGAACCTCACAGCTCTGCAGGGCTTATCACCTACTTTGGATGGATTAAAGGGTGCTGCTCCTTCCCAATCCACCAATGCTCTCTTGTTTTCCTGCAAGCTCCAGGACCCACTGATCATCACATCAAGCAGGAAGGGGAGGCTCTTCCCTCCTCACTCCTTTCAGATCCTTAGTGCCTCTCAAACCTCACTTGCAGAGGTGCCACTGCAATGCCAACGACTCCCTGTCTGCACCCCAAGCACAGATTCAAGTCCTTGAGAGGCACCACCACCCTTCCCACCAAGCTGACCAAACATCTGAGCAGCTTTGGGGTGAGAACCACACAAAGAGTTCCTGCAAACACATGGAAACAGCAGCTGGGGAACCAAGGGGTGAGCTGCTACCACCAGTTCAGGCAGCTCTGACCCCACAACACTGAAATAAAACCTCCCTGCATTGAACCCTTCTACCTCTTGTGGAAAAGAAATGCCCAAATGTTCTTTCAGTGCATGTTCAGGTATAACTGGTGCATGGAACTCACTGCAGACCTTTGATTAAGATGGAGCAAAGCAGCAACCAATTCATTTGGATCCCAACGAGTGATCCTGCATTCCAGTCCTGTTTTGAAGGGCTGCCTTGACACCAGTTTAATGGGACATTAATGAATTCCTTGTAGCCTTTACAGAGCAAAACTCCCAGTGGTGTCCATGGGAGTTGATTGCACGAGCAACTTCTGCCTCCTGAACCAAGACTGTACAAGGGCAAATTCACAGCACAAAACCAAAAGCCCAGTTCAATAACTTGTAAATTTATGCTAAAGGAATGTCTTACCCATGATGTGTAAGATGTTAAAGGTGCTGAGAGGGCACCACTAAATTTCCAACTCTAATTCACCCACCTGAAACAAGATCATCTCATTTAACACCAATTAGTGTATAAAAGGCTCCACAGTGTTGACAGTCAGACTGTGGGAAAGTTTTATATCATAGAATCACAGAATCAATTGGGTTGGAAAAGACCTCTGAGATCATCAAGTCCAACCCTTGGTCCAACTCCAGTCCCTTTACCAGATCATGGCACTCAGTGCCACGGCCAAGCTCAGCTTAAAAACCTCCAGGGATGGGGAATCCACCCCCTCTCTGGGCAGCCCATTCCAATCCCTGAGCACTCTCTCTGCAAAGAATTTCTTTCTGATCTCCAACTTCAATTTCCCCTGGCAGAGCTTGAGCCCATCGTGCCCCCTTGTCCTATTGCTGAGTGCCTGGGAGAAGAGACCAACCCCCACCTGGCCAGAACTTCCCTTCAGGCAGTTCCAGACAGTGCTGAGGTCACCTCTGAGCCTCCTCTTCTCCAGGCTGAACACCCCCAGCTCCCTCAGCCTCTCCCCACAGCACTTGTGCTCCAGTCCCTTCTCCAGCCTCGTTGCTATCCAAGAATACACACACAGAACCTCAGCACAAGAATTACATTAATTATGATGCCTTCACATTTTGCTATTAAAATTAAATATGGAACTGAGGCTACTTTCAAGGTCTCCTGGGCTGCTCCTCCTGTGGTCCGACACAGTATAGTGGGAGAAAACACAGAAGGAGAAAAGAAAAGTGGATACATGAAAATAAGTCCTTGTAGTGGACTAAGAGCCTTCTGCCTGGACATCTTCCCAAACCAGGCCAAACCTTGTCCTGAACTCCCAGGACTCAGAGGGGTTTAACCCCAACCTTCAGGTTTTAGTTTATCACTTCCAGATGATAACTCAGTAAATAAACCCCTTGGGGTTCTCTCCTGTGGGAACTACAGCAATAAATAAACATCATATAAATTGTTTGGGTATTTCTCTGAAATAATTTTTAGCAGATTGACTTGTTTCTTCAGAGGAAAGCACCTCTGGCTGAGGTTGTGTCAAGCCACGACTTTTGCTCTCCTGTTCTAAAAAGCCTGGGCAGTCTGAACAACCCAGAATGAAAATCTGAAAATCTTCAGCAACTGCCAAAGCTTGTTTCAGTCAAACACATTCCCAAGGAGCTCAGAAAAACTCAGCCTGTGAATCACACCTGGACTAATACAATAAGTGTGTGATTGTAAGGGTGGGAGGAACCCAAAGGGTGGGAGGAACCAAAGTGTGACAGTTTGCTTCACAGTTTGGGACACTGCATTCCAAGGAGCAGCTGGGGATGCAGAAGGGGATGGATCTGAACCAGGGAAATCACCCAGTCTGAGGGCACAAATTAGTACTTGTGCTAAAACAAGGCAGCACCAGAGAACCCCCAACCTTCAGGAGCTGCCAGGCACTCAGCACAGCTCATCTTCCACCTGGGAAGAGTGGGACAAAATTCCTTAAAGCATCAATTCCACTCTGTCCACACCCAGGGACTAATAGTTTGTTTTTTTTTTTTTAATTTCAAGTGCAGGAATCAACTCATTATGGTCCAGAGCTGCCTGGGGGACCATCACACAATGAGAAAAATCAAGTTGCACGCTGTGAGAGAGGAGCAAGAAGCAATTCCTGGAAGTGAAGCCATCATGAATAGTCATCACTCTGTGAGAGTTGGGATGCTGTGAACACATCTTAAATATAGTTTTCCCCTCCAACATCTTAACCTGTCCTTTGTTTAAGCAGGCAGAACGCCACTGCCAGTGCTTTGTTCTGCTCCAGAGCTTTGTGCTGGGTAATTCATTATCACTGGAAGTGATTGCTCATTTCGAATGTTACAGTGGAGGGTGTAAAGCCAAGGGAAGATTCCGATTGTTCTAGTGAGAAACAGTTACAAAACCGGAGCTCAGACACGAAATTGTTGTCATTATCTCCTTACTGGGTAGATGCAAAATTTCATAATGTCTCTCAAATAGCTCTCACAGATCTCACTTATCACCACAGATAATTAAACACAAATATTCTGTTTTATTACGGGAAAAATGCCAGCAAGATATTCTGACAAAAAGTTTGTCTCTAATTGATGTCATCTATTGTATCCTCAGATTATTATCATGATTCTCAGTTCTTTGTATTTCCTCTCACTTTTTTTTTTTTTAACATGAATTTTTACAGCTTTTTGTTGGCTCCCTGATAAATCCACGTGGTTATATTGAATGATTTTGTAGAGGAAGAATAGAACAATTAATCGACCCAAAACATTCTGAAACATTATTCTAAAAGTGCTTTACAAACTGCACTCCCCTCTCCCTTCAGTTGTAGCCAACATATCCAGGGAAGCAGCTCAAGGACTGGGAGAGCCCTCAGTGGTGGCAGAGGGGGCTGGAGGTGCCACTTTCCCTGCAGTGCAGGTGGGGAGGACAAGGGCATGTGGGAATTTGTCACCTGCATCACCAGTGTAATAAATATAGGACTTAATTTGTGCCAAGAACATAACAAGAAATCTGTGTGGTTTGATGCAGTAAAGATTTAGCAACAAAATGTCTATGAACTTATCAAATAATGTAGAAAAAGTAGAAAAAGAACTAAAGTTAATAACTAACCAGCCTTTTGAAGCAAAATAAATACAGTGCAGACCAAAGATAATCCAAGAACACCCAAATACAATAGAGACTAAACCCAATCAAGATAAGGAAGAAACACCTCAAAACAACAGATAAGGCTTAACTAACAAGATTGTCTCTAGTTAAATTTTAAGTCAAGAATCACAGCAAAGAAGAACCAGCCTCACCACCACAGAGAAGCAACAGGAAGAATCAGATGAAAGGATCTCAAAACGAAGAGAGAAGAAAATCATTTATTGGAACTGGTTAAAAATAAACCTGCTTTGAGTGTATAAAAAAGGAGCCTGTGAGCTCAGATGGGTGTCACTGATGGAGCAGAGACTCCCAGTGCACCCAGTGCTGGTTACTCTGCAGCTTTCATTACTTATAAAATTAAACTACCCCTTATACCAAATGATTGGCTAATTAGTTGGTCGTTTATAACACCAGGCAGGTGGCACAGAGACCCCTTAGGACATGTGGCACCTGAATGCTCTCCAGGGGGGGAGAAAACCAACCCCAACTCTTGAATTCCTCCTGGCTGAGCCCTCCTGAGCTGCTCCAAGCACTGAGGGTGCACTCCAGGAAGAGGCAGTGCAGGGTTTGGAGCCCTCCCACTCCTCATTCTCCTCAAACTACAAATATTAACTCTGAAATGGCTTTTGCTATGATAATGTGATGGGAGCAAAGGGACTGCATTACAAAAATATAATATAGACTGTGTCTGGTACAGACAGTTAATAATGTACCCAGTGCTTGTAACATCCTCTAACCATGGATTTATAATTCTGTTCAAAATGAGAAACAATGATAACACTCATTTTTGTTACAGAGTGAAGAGAAAGAAATTACTTGTGAGGGTTTTTTGTCCAATGCTCTTTTGGAGAAGTAATTCAGATTTCAGCAAGAAATTCTCTCAAAAAGCCAAATTTGAAATCAAAATGCTTCTGGAGAATGAGGCATTTCAAAAGTCTTGGATTCTTTTCTGTCTGGAGAGCAAAGATGATCCATCCTCTCCGAGTTTTCCTCCGAGTTGTGTTGCCTGTTATTTGCAGTGACAGGGAATGTTGTGAACAGCCCCTGGGGCAGCAGCAGCAGCAGCACAAATTGCCCAGGAACAGGCAGGAGCTGAAATAGTCTTATTTCTCCCCTCACAGAAGTACAGAAGCGCTTTCCATGTGAATAGGAGCAGGAGCAGAGTTGTTTTGGAGCACTTTTTTTTTTAAATCTTTCCTAAGAGTTGTTCTGATGTTTCTGAATTCCCTGTTGACTGCTCAGTTTGGATTTATTTTTATGGAGAAGGCAGATGAAAGATTAAAGCCTCAAAAGTTCCACAGCTTTTCTCTGGCTCACCCCAGTCATCTGGGGAGGTGACCACACAGGGTGGGCTGCAATTCTTTGGAAATTTGCACTAGAGAGGACAGAACTAAGGTGGGACAGAACAAACTCAAGGAACCAGAGCTCAGGCTCTGCCAGTCCTTCCTCCCCCACCTCCCCCTTCATCCATCTTTCTTCCCACACCTCTTCCTGCTTCATTAATTATCGTTTTCAAAGGAGATTCCCTGCTCAGTGTGTCCAGGGTGAGCAGGATGAGCAATCTGTGCAATGGGCAGAAGTTGCAGGTCACTCCCCTGCCCTCAAGCCCATCTGGCTCTGAGAGCCCAAGGTGGGAACAAAGCACCAGCAGGGACAATTTCAGGCCACTGAGCTGAGGTTTAATCACGTTCTCTCCACTAATGTCAGAAGAAATTACATGGCTGAAGCCCTGCAAGCTGTTCTGAATATCTGCAAGTTAATTTTACAGTTGTGGCTGGGGCAAAGCAATAGGACTGGCAGAGGCAGCAGCTGACACAGACTGGCAGGGCAGAGACACAGCTGCAGCTGGAAACACATCCCACTCCTTGATTCCCCCCAAAGGATGGCCATCCTGCTGGCACAGGGCACAGCTCTGCCACCCTGGCACACACTGCAGCCCTGCTGCCCTCTAGGGAAGGATGAGATGCAGGATTGCTGGAAGGATTCACACACAAGGACTTCTTCTGCCTCTGAAACGCCCGGGCAGCTCTGCCAGCCAAGGAACCACCTCTAACAGCAGCCTCAGGGTTCATTGCAGGGACAGAAGCACCACCATCTCTCTGGGTGCCCACAGGCAGCACTGGCTCAGCATCCCTGCCCCTGCAGCACCCCAGGGAGCTCCAGTGCTGGTGGGTGTGGGAGAGCCCCGGACTGTGGGGCAGCAGGCACTGCCCCAGGAGCAGAAATGCCCTGCAGGCCCTGGCACAGCAGCACAGGCACTCAGGGGGCTGCAACAGGAGGAGCCAGACCCTCTTGTCATTAACAATAATTTCCTTTCACTCACAGATAACAGACCTAGGGTTGACTTTCTGCTGTGGCTTCCCCACCCCGCCAGGAAACTTTAGGAACCTTTGTCCTTCCACTTCTGATCCCCCCTGAGGTCACTGTGTGGTCCCACCACTGTCACTGCTGGAAAAGGCTCTAAAACCTCCAGGAAACTTTGCAAAAGGAGAGAGTGAGCAGAGACACGACTGGGAAACCTGCAGAGGTGACTTTCAAAGGGTTTGTGCTTAAAAGTGGATCAAAACAAATATTGGTATTTCATCTTTGCCACCCCAGCTGGGGAAACACTTGACATGTGACCTCCTGTAGGAACTGCCTCACCCAGAGTCTCCCTGGGGAGAATTTTTGACCATCCAGGAGAAGAATTTTCATGGGATCCTATTACTTTCCATCTCAATAACACACATCCCCTGTGTGCAATAAGTTCTTTTAAAAATTAGGAGGCCAAATGGGACAGTCAGATTATATTAGACAGAACCAGACAATGAGTATTTGGTAAAATGTAAAGATTTTTGGGTAATGAATTCATAGTGGCAGTCAACTAGTTTTGGAAAAGCTTGGGTAAAGCTGGGAATAAGGAAAATGGGGATTTGGCAGGTATTAAAGGAGAGAGAAGTCTAGATTTATGATAATAACTAACATATTTGATCAATAGGTTGTGTTTTCAAAAATTCTGAACTATTTTTTGTTAAATTAGAAGCCCCTGTGACATGAAGGTGAAGTGAATCATCTTTCCATTTAGCACAGAATTTGCTGCATTTCTAAGAATCCCAACAATTGCAGCATTTCAGATCCAGGATGATGATATTGGAGTCGGTGTTTGAAATGCAGGTCTTGACACATTTTTTGTTTCTGATGGACCATCTGATATGACACTGAACTTCTATACTGGATATTACAGTTTTCTTTACCTGGGAAGAGGTGATGAGTGTCTCTGGAAATACTGTCAGCACAGTGTGGCAAATATTGGCACAGAACCAGATAACAGGAACAAAATATCATTTTCAGGAGCCCTGCTCATAAATCCCACCTGTAATGGGCTCCAGCAATAAAGAAGTTCCCCTGACCTCCTGCCTCTGCATTTCAAAAACAGTTTGCAAACAGTTTGCTGTTGCCTCTTACCTGAAATTACAGCAGACTCTCCTAGAATGGAGCCAAATTCCTTCCCACTTACAACAGCCCAAAGGAAAAAAAAAACCCAACTGTTGTTTTCAAAAAATATTCAAACATGAAAATGCATAAGGAAATCCAGGGAGAAAGTTGGTGATGTTCAGAGGAGGGGATAAAAAAAACACCAACAGAAAAAAAAAAACCCTTTGAAAAATCCAAGTAAGGAACATGAATGGACAGGAAAACCAAATAAAAACCTTGGAAGCCCCTTCAGTAAATTAGTTTTCATTTGCAAGTGATCCAATGAACAAAACAGGAGCAGGAACAGTGTGACACCAAAGCCACTGCTGGTTCTGAGAAATGAGAAGCCCACCCAGCATCAACATTCCTTCTTCTTTTTTTTTTCTTTTCCTGAGGAAGATGTACAGGCTTGAAATTATTCCTTATCCTCTGTGGGAAGGGAAGGAAACACAACACTTCCAGACAGCAACTTCCACACATGGCCCTTACTTTGCAAAGTGATTTTTTTGCAGAAGTGGTTTAATACTGATGTGATTTTTGTTGTTGTTAAAGTTCACAGAATCATAGAATGGATTGGGTTGGAAAAGACCTCCAAGATCATCGAGTCCAACCCTTGGTCCAACTCCAGTCCCTTTACCAGATCATGGCACTCAGGGCCACGGCCAAGTTCCAGTTGTGCAATGGCTTAAGAAAGAGCATATTTATTTTTTGCCTTGTAAACACACTTTACATATCATAAATATTCAAGAGCAAAAAATAAACAAGCTGAATTTTCTTGATCCCAAAACCAATGGACAAATCCACTAAAAACAAGGACCTGCTCATTCCCCCCTATCAATGCTGGCAGTGATGGAAGTGGTTCTGCACAGACAGTGGAAGTGAATATGATTCTAAATCTGAATTTTAAAATCCTCAGGAAAATCAGAGCAAAACACAGCAGAGCTTTTCACAACTGAGACAAAGGTGGTGAAGACAAAAATATTTCCTTTGCTGCTCTTTGTGCTGATAAGACTCAACACGGAGCAAAGACACATCCATGGCAGGGAATGTTTTCAACACTCACTGCTGAAATCACTTAATTTATTGTTCTCATGGGGCCAATATCAAGTTATGTCAATGAGCATTTGAGTTCATCCAGAACTGATGGCAGAATCTCTCTGTTTGATCTGGCAGCAATATCTTGTGAATGCGGCTCTTGCTGCAGACTCGAAGCAGAACAGCATTTCAGCAATTTTTAATTGTTTTTTAAAGTTTATAGAACCATCACACCCATGGAAACTGGAAAAAAAAAAAGGAAAACAAACTGTTCTTGTTTTAAAATGGATGGAGCTCCTTTCACAGAGAAAAGGTCTGGTGAAAGAAAAGAGAATTTGAAGTATTATTGGATTTCTTTCTGGCTGAAGGAAGGATAATGCACAAGACTCTGTTTTCCTCTTTGCAAAGAGATGCTCCAAAACAAGGGTTCTTTTTTTTCCTTTCATATATATATATAGACACCTTCAAGGGAAAAAAATTCCCTGAGATTGCCAAAACTGAAGCCTTTTTATGAGTTCCCACAAGAAAATAAAGCAGTCAGTTCTCTGTCATGAGGCAGATTGAGAGATTGAGCCACCCTGTGGGAACTGGATATTCTTCAGGTTGCTCCAATTAGCTCCCAGTTGTTACCACTTTGGGTTTCTGGTGTTTTTCAGCAAATAAACAACACAGGAGCATAAAACCTGAATGTGTGGCTGGCACTGGAATAGCTTTAATGCTGGAAGTGAGACAAAGAATGTGAAATCCAGCCATTTAAAATACTTTCCACACCAAACCTTGCCTCTGGTGTCATCACCTGTGTGTCCACTCTGTGCATCATCTGAGAGCTCAGGAATCAGAAGGTGAAGACACCAAACAACATGAAGTGTCCAGAGGAGCAGAAGGCTGGAGGTGAGCTCAGATGTGCAGCACAAAAGCAACCACAGGTTGTCTGCTCTGGTTTGTACTGAGAAATAATGACTCTAAGCAATAAAGGGCATTTGGGGGATAAGTGGCCTTCTGACATGATAGATCTTTCCCACTCTGCATAGAATATCACTTTTCCAGGTTAAGGATAAGAAGATCACTTGCCTTTATCAGATGGGCTGGTTCCTCCCAAGGGAGGTTCAGGCTTTAAATTCCCCAACCAGTGCCAGCCCAGAATACATTGCACAGCTGAAAGGAGCCCAGAAAGAGCTGAGCTTTCCAGATATCCTGCTATTCTTTCATCATGAGCAAAGATCTTTTCAATGAGAGATGTCAGGTGCCAAAATCAAGCAATTACTGGTTATAAAACCATTAGCCTGGAAAAAGTGTACAGTCTGTGTGTAGCTGGTTGTTAAATGACCCACTCTGAGCACATCGTTCATCATCCCACAGAAAATGGGCTTTGTTACTTGAAGCAAAGCTTAGGCTTCAGTATTCATCAAGGATGAAACCAGCCCCTGAAAGTAAGAGCATTTTCATTTGAGGCACTTGATTATGTGGCTTTTCAAGCACATCACATGATGCTCTGGAAAATCCTGGATCAGGCAGCGTTTTCCTATTAATATACAACAAGCTCTTAATAAGGGAGGAGATGGATCTCACTCCTCTGATCTATTTACATCCCACTGTATTGGACTGAAAAGACTTATGGAACAGGAGCCTTCTGCCAATACCATGAATTATTGAGCTGCTGGGGTGTAGCACTTATTAGATTGTAATTGGTTTGCTTTTGCCAAAAGGAAGCTGTTTGTCATTAACTGCATTAGCACAAAGTTTGTAGCACTGGAATGCCTTAAAGAAAACTCCATCTGTTTTGAAGGGCTCCACTTCTGCTTTGATCTGATGGGTCTTGAAGCAGTAAGAGCTGGGGAGTCTCATCAGCTGCTGGAATCTACAGAAATAATAAATACTGCATTAAGTTCTGTTAATGAGTCCTAAATATTCGATGTGACAATAGAATTATGGGGCAGCATCTGGATGGATTTGCTCTCCCAGCGTGGAAAGCAAAGTTAACAACAGCCAAGCAGGAAATTTTCTGTTGAGAATTCACTGCTGGTGTGAAGTAAATGGATTTGGTCACAACCAGGTTAATAATGAGCTCTGGTGGTCACAAGAGCAAGAAATTCATGTTGCACAAGCCTAAAAATAAGTAAAAATTGGGAATAATATCCACTGTACTGGCTAAAGAGCTCTTTTCCTTCATCATCATCATCATCATCACCTGAGCTGGGTAACCTCCAAAGCAGGAAAATTGCCATCTTGTCTTCATTTTTGTGGTGGGGTTTATACACTCACATATGGAATACATGCAGGACCTCTGAGGGGCAGAAAATAGACACAAAAGCTGTGCAGAACACCCTCAATTTGATTTCTCTACTGTGCTATTTTAAATTGTAAAATGACTGTTCAGACAACTGCAGCACGTTGCTTATTCCTATTCCAGAATGTCCCTTCTCCTCTCACATTTAATATACTGGAACATGTGCACCACCACGCTGAGCAGAGTAATTGAAAATTAAACAGGCAGAATTCCTCACAGCAGCAATATTTTAAATTCAAATAAATTTCATAACATATGGCATTTACAACCTAGCCTAACAAAAGGTTCTGCAGCTGCTTAGATGGAGCAGGTGCTTTCTTTCTGTGCTGCTGGATGCACACCTGTATTGTCTGAGGGACATCTCCTGCCTGTGCTACCTCAGGGACAGGCCTGGCCAAGCAGATTTCAGAGCAAAATGCTTCATTAATAGCCTTACCCCCTCAGTAGACTCCACAGTGTATCTTAGATGCTGGAAAACGTTGAACTCCCTTTTTGCAGAAAAGCTGACAACTCCAAGGCAAATTGTTGCCTGAAATTCCAGAACAGCAGCAGAGAAGCTCTTTACAGATACATCTGTTTGGGCACAGGGGCAGAAGGAGGAAGGCAGGTCCTGCTCAAGAAGACATGGTGGGAGTGACCCTGTCAGAGTAAATATCCTTTTATCTTGCAGGTGCAGCAGCTCTTGGGCATTTCTGAGTGGTGAACCCTCTGCTAACTGGAGGCCCAAGTGTCACCTCCAAACATTCAGCACACAAAGTACAGTGGAAGGTTCTGTGTCCAGCACAGAGTTGGAGCTGTGAGTCCTCCTGCACTGCACAGTCTGGGGTCCTTCAGGAGACCATCCCTTTCCAGCTCCTGACATGGGGACACAGCCCAGGGATCCCAAATCTCCCACTCCCAGACCCCACCAAGGGAAGGGGGCCAGGACACCCCGATCACTTCAGTGGCCACAAAACTGATTTCAGATTGGAGGTGACCTGGAAGCTTCCCCTGCAGAGCCACAGAACACAGACCTGCTCCTGTCATGGGTGGTGACCTCCCCAAACAAGAAAGGCAAAACCAAATATGAGACAACTCCCTATTCCATGCCTTTTCCTACATCAGAAGCAGGAATATCTGTATAAGGAGCTGACAGCAACTAATGCATTTTGTCAGTAAGGATTTAATCTTTCCATGTTTGTATCCTTCAGCACATCTTTAAATCTGCTCATTCTAGAGATTATTCAGACAGAGTTCTTGTAATTAAGATGCCACGTACATATGTATTGAATACACCTTGAATATTTTAAAGGAAGTAATAGTAAAATAAGTATCTACTTTCACATGTTGAACCCAACATTGCTTAAAGATATATTGGAGCAGACAGCAGAGCTGTCTGTTGTGTCGTGAATGGCTTTGGGGTGTTAGAAACATAACGAGTTATCCAATTATTTACAGTTTTACCCAGTGTTTGTCTGTCACTCCGTCTGATCCCCAGTTTCTGGGAGCACACCAGCACCTCCAGGATTCCTGGGAGAAGAGCCTGGATTTCAGACCCCTGCATTCCACCTGGAAGTCAGGCTAAAGTGCACTAATTGCCTTCTCCCTTAAAGACAGGTAGCATTGCTCTGTCACCTGCTGCTGTTTCCTCAGTGATGTGTTTGGGGGAACCTCTGCAACAGCAAAGCTCTTTGCCTGGGAAACAATGAGATGTAAAGTAGAAAACTGATGCTCTTCATTAGGGTAATTTTCAACCTGTCTGACAGCAATAGGAATTCAATTACAGTCCTCCAGTGGCAATGAGCTCTGTGCACTAGATCTTAATTGTTCAACCATCAGGTTGCAATTTGCATTTGTACTGTAGTGACAGCTGACTGTTTCCATCAGTAGGAGACATTTATATTCATGAAGAAATAAATATATTGTACATCCAGCTCAGCAAGGAAACCTTCTATAATGAAAAAACCAGCTTACTTACTTAAATTACTGCCATAATTTGCAGCTCTGGAGGCTGACATAGTTCTTTTCTTTGCTCTCACAAACCAGAGGCACAACTGTGCATGTGGAGAGTTAGTTATATTTAGCAACCATGTGTTGATTATTTGTTGATTCCCTCCTCCCTTAAAGAAATCAAGTGAAATTTCACATGAAAAGGCTTCTAGTGAAAAAGGGCTGTTCTGAACCCCACACTTTTGAAGCTTGTACGTTATAAACTTGCACATGTATTAACAGAGATAAATGTATATTTGTGAGGGTGCAAACAAACCCTTTGTCTTGCACAGCTGAGCTACAAAAAAATCCACTTCTTTTAAATACACTTAAAGTTTTGCTGCACAGTGATGTTCACATGGCAATTCCTCCAAGAAGTTTATAGAAATGGGCAAGTTTTGGAGCACCCAAGGGGGCTTTTCACATCCTCATCAGTGCAGCACTAGGGATGTGCCACCTACTTGGTGAGTGCCCATCAGTGCCCACAGCCAGGTGAGGTGGCTGCAGTCAGAACCTCCTGAAGTTTGCCAAGACCTTGGCAGTGAAGAGTTAACTCAACAGCTCGTGGCTTTCAGCCCTCAGGTGTTAACTAAAATTTAGAGCCATTGCCAAACTCTGAGCTGAGGAAACAGGACTGTGCCACTGGGGTGGGTCCAGCACAGGTAGGAGATGATGTGCTGCAATAAGAGAAATTCAAGACCAGGAACACAAAGGGTCAGGATTCAAATTCATGAGAGAATTAGGCAAAATACCTGCTCTTACATCACCTTGATGTGACAGCTTGTATTATTCTTCATCTTAAAAATACCCCAGACCCCAAAACAGGGCTGGAAGAACAATGACAACTCGATGTTGTGTCCCCCAGACAGCCCCTGGCCCTGATGAATTCCTGCTGCCTCTCCCTGACTCATCACTGGAGAACAAGAGGAGCATTTTGGGGGAGAGGAAATACCAGAGATTTCTGTGCAGGGCTAAAAATCCTTTCTGTCTCATGCAAACAGCAGCCTTGGGATGTTCTCTCAGCCTGGAGGTGCCACGTGCTTCACCAGGCTCTGAGGGATCCTTCTGGCTCTGCCTCTGACAGCCCTTCAGAAGCCCCCACTTCATTAGAGATTTCCCCAATGTGGGCACAGTTTTCCTTCTTGGTATTTGTGTCTGGCATCCTAAAATCTAAGTTGCAATTTGTTACTGACTGTTTTTAATGTAATGGAGAATGTCATACCTGCAGCAATAGGAAAAAAGGAACACAAACATTTATAACTATTTTTTTTCCACTTGTCACTCTTAGAATACATAACCCTCCATTGTATTGATTCAAGGCAGTCTAAACCAGCCTGGCTTAGTTGTCCAAGTTGAATAAGACCAGCTAAGCCTCAATCAGTACAAATAGGAGTTGCAGCCATGCTTTAGACATGTTAGAGTTCAGATATTTGTTATAGATTTACATGGTATATGTTTATATTTCTATGTTATATGTTATACCTATATGTAGTATATGTTAGATATTATAATTATGCAGATATTCTATCAATATGTACAGTAGATATTAGAGTTTTAGCATGTGCCTGTTCTCCTTCAAAGGCCAGACAACCCCCAGACTAGAGCAGCTCAAGTTTGTAAGACCCAAACTGGTTTCTTCTATGGGATTAGCCCTACCTTAACCTAAATTTTCCTTTTAATTAGGATGTAAGGATTCTGTTCATTCCTGCAGTTTGCTGACTGAACTGAAATCGTAGCTGTACTTTCCTTCTAGAGAAGAGGAGATTCAGCTCATCATTTCTGAGTTGTTCATAATCCAGATCCTGTTGCTGTAGAGAAATAAATCAATCCCTGTCCAGAAGGGCAAACCCCAGACTAGTGTTTATCTGGGTGTGCTGGAGCAGCACCAAGTGTTATTTCAGGTGTTATTACAGCTTTTGATTTTGTAAGACAAGCCCTTTCCCAGCACCAAAAATCTACAATCAGTGGTATTGAATGTAAACAAAAAGCCTGATTGTATTTGCTTTGTGCTCCTTAAAAATCCTCTTTTTCCTCCCTTCTGCTATTAAAAAACAAGCAAAATGGTAATCCTGAGCTAAGACATTTCAAGCCAGAAACCCTCATATCTGTGTTTTCTGCTTTGCATAAACACAGCTCTGCTTGACTATGCATCAAACTTTTATCCCAGGGAGCTTTGGCTGCAGAGGACACTGCCATGATTCATCCTGCATGTATGTTTACTAAATTGCATAAATAGTGCAAAATAGGCCATAAATGCTGCTTTATGTTCGAAATCACTGTTTTGTCTGGCCAAAATGTCTCCAGAGTGGTAGTGTTAGAAATTCAGATAATGAAAATTAAATGAGCATGTGCTTTGGCTTGCACAGCAAACCTGCCTTGATAGGGCAGTAAATCCCTTAAAGTGATATGGGCACAACAAAGAATGGGATGATCTCTTTTTCGATCAGGTGACCCACCTGGTGGATGAGGGGAAGGCTGTGGGTGTGTCTGTCTGGACTTCAGCAAGGCCTTTGGCACTGTCTCCCATAATATACTCCTGGAAAAGTTGGTAGCCCATGGCTTGGACATGTGCACCCTCTGCTGGGTCAGGAGCTGGCTGGAGGGCCAGGCCCAGAGAGTGCTGGTGAATGGAGCTGCATCCAGCTGGTCACCAGTGGTGTCCCCAGGGGTCTGTGTTGGGTCCAGTCCTGTTTAACATCTTTATTGATGATTTAGATGAGGGGATTGAGTCCATCATCAGAAAATTTGCTGATGACACCAAGTTGGGAGGGAGAGTCGACGTGCTGGAAGGCAGGAGGGCTCTGCAGAGGGACCTGGACAGGCTGGAGGGATGGGCTGATTCCAATGGGATGAGGTTCAACAAGGCAAAGAGCAGGTCCTGCCCTTTGGCCACCCCAACCCCTGCAGCGCTCCAGGCTGGGCACAGAGTGGCTGGAGAGCAGCCAGGCAGGAAGGGACCTGGGGGGACTGAGGGACAGGAAGCTCAACAGGAGCCAACAGTGTGCCCAGGTGGACAAGAAGGCCAATGGGATCCTGGCCTGGATCCAAACTAGCGTGGCCAGCAGGGCCAGGGCAGTGACCCTTCCCCTGGACTCTGCCTTGGGGAGGCCACACCTTGAGTGTTGTGTTCAGTTCTGGGCCCCTGAGTTCAGGAAAGAGATTGAGGGGCTGGAGCGGGGCCAGAGAATAGCAACGAGGCTGGAGAAGGGACTGGAGCACAAGTGCTGTGGGGAGAGGCTGAGGGAGCTGGGGGTGTTCAGCCTGGAGAAGAGGAGGCTCAGAGGTGACCTCAGCACTGTCTGGAACTCCCTGAAGGGAAGTTCTGGCCAGGTGGGGGTTGGTCTCTTCTCCCAGGCACTCAGCAATAGGACAAGGGGGCACGATGGGCTCAAGCTCTGCCAGGGGAAATTGAAGTTGGAGATCAGAAAAAAATTCTTTACAGAGAGAGTGCTCAGGCATTGGAATGGGCTGCCCAGAGAGGGGGTGGATTCCCCATCCCTGGAGGTTTTTAACCTGAGCTTGGCCGTGGCACTGAGTGCCATGATCTGGTAAAGCGACTGGAGTTGGACCAAGGGTTGGACTTGATGATCTCAGAGGTCTTTTCCAACCCAATCCATTCTATGATTCTGTGATTCTGTCCAAACTTCAGGAAGAGAGAGATTGCACTGCCTTTCTCCTGAGCTGTGCAGAGCAGCACCCAAGGGCACACACCCACCATCTGCCTCTCCCAGACCAGCAGGGAAAAGAAAAGCTCAGTCAGGCTTTATTTAAATCAACCATCATTCGACAGGAAAATATTTTTGAAGCACAAATTCTGCTTCAGCTGCTGCCCCATTGTGGTGCCAGAGCAGCTGAGGTTGTGCTCCCTGCCCAGCACAGAGCCTGCAGGAGCACTGCCAGGCAGCTTTGCCAGCCCATCAGGGCTGTCCTGGCACACAGCAGGCAGTGCCAGCATGCCAGGAGGTGCTCACAATATATATTTTTCTCTACTCTTCATAAATATATATATGCAAATCTCCAATATATATATTTTTCTCTACTATTTATAAACAAAGAATAAAATAAGTAAGTAAATAAATAAATAGATAAATAAATAAATGGATAACTAAATAAATGGATAAATAAATAATATAAAAGAAAGGAAAGAAAGAAAAAAAGGAAAGAAAGGAAAGAGAGGAAGAAAGAAAAGAAAAGAAAAGAAAAGAAAAGAAAAGAAAAGAAAAGAAA